>CM043122.1:20774862-21067958 GCA_023701765.1 Hylyphantes graminicola
CTACATATGGCAACTTAACGCTACCGTTTCGTTACGAACTATTCCAAATTGTCGCAAGACCTGAATATCAGCTAGCAAACCGAAGTGGAGACTACCATCACAATATCCAAGTCACGTGGGTTTCTACCAATCACGGCACTTGAATTTTTTTTAATTGTTTTTGCAGGACGATTGGATCATGAATATGATTCTTCAGTATAAAAGAGCTTTTAGAATATATTCCCTCGATAGAAATTATAGTTTATGAAGAACATACAATTACTAAAAGTATGCAGAACTAAATAAATTTTACCCGTGAAAGTGTGACTAATCCTTTTTTATACCCCTCTTTACAATTAGGAATTCACAAGCATTTGGCATCTTGCACAAAACGTTACTGAATTAGGAGTACAACGTTCACGATTGTTAACATGCTCAGAGATTAAAATAAAAGAATGTAATTAAATATTTATTATAAAGTCCAAAAGAGAAAAGTACCAACAATGCTCAAAAGCATTGTTGGTACTTTTCTCTTTTGGACTTTATAATAAATATTTAATTACATTCTTTTATTTTAATCTCTGAGCATGTTAACAATCGTGAATGTTGTACTCCTAATTCAGTAACGTTTTGTGCAAGATGCCAAATGCTTGTGAATTCCTAATTGTAAAGAGGGGTATAAAAAAGGATTAGTCACACTTTCACGGGTAAAATTTATTTAGTTCTGCATACTTTTAGTAATTGTATGTTCTTCATAAACTATAATTTCTATCGAGGGAATATATTCTAAAAGCTCTTTTATACTGAAGAATCATATTCATGATTAAATCAACGTTATTAGAACTCTAGTTATAATAAATATTTTGGTCCAAGTCAATTAAATTAATGGTCTGAACATTGACAGCTTAGAATTAGAATATTTTTTTTACAATTTGGTCAAAACGAAACCTGTTTTTACAATCGTATTTTGTTGAGTTATTTATATTTAAAAAGTAGAGCATTTTTTGAATTTGAAATATATTGATGTGTTTTAGAAAGTTGATTTATTCCAGGTGAAATAAAGGAAGAAGCAATATTTCAAAAAAATATATATTTGATTTTTTTTTAATCGGACCGTTAGAACGAAAGTTATAGAGACGGCAGAAAATATTTACAATGTCAATAACCAACTTATATTACAGCAACACTCTACATAAACCTACTAATGTTCTTTTTTATTAATTTTTAATAAAGAGTCCACATTCAATTGTTCAAGTAATCTTAAATAGACGCACAAAATCAAAGAAATAATCTGATATGTATTAAGAGGATCTTAAAATACCAGCTATTCATCCTTACTCCTTTCCAAGCTTCTTTATCATAACATTAGATTGTCGGCCTCTGTGTTCAGGTCGTTGTGGAAAACCTCGCCAAATGGTAAACTCGCCATAGATGCGAGCCAAACGCGACACAGTCATGTGACTGTGTAAGTTAGATGTTTAGGACACTTTAGGTTTGCCAATGCGCAGTCCACTCTATGTTATGTCTCTGGTTTGAATTCTTTTATGGGGGGGGGGGGGAGGTAGAATTTATCGACAAAATAATTTTTTTAAAAATACAAGGAAAACTTAATAAAAATTCTTAAAAAATACATAACCATGTTTATTATAAATATGCCAAACTTTCAAGTTCTTTAATCTTAACGTTTTTTTTCAAGGTTATATCTTCTAAGTTATAGTTTTCATTGTCAATAATGTTGAAAAATGATTTGAGTGATCCTATGAGAAATAAAACTAATTTACAAAATAAACACACCAATCAAGGAAACAAAAATTCTAAACAATTCAACACTTTTGTTAAAAATAAGTTGTTTTTAAAAAAAATCAAATTTAATCAGTGACAACCCTGCTCTAGATACACATTAGAAAGTAATTTGGGACCTTCTTATACTATTAGGGCCCGTTCTCATGCATAGAAAACGCCAGTTATTCGCTGGCGTTTGGGGAAAAAAATTCCTCTGTAGGGAAAATTGTGGGTGCGAAAATGTACCCACTCAAAGGGTAGTAACGATTTCACCCCCCCCCCCCCCCCATGATGCATTTCGGCTTTGTTTAATCACTCACAACAAAAGCAAAGAATTAGGATTAGCATAGCGAATTTCGAACAAAAGAATTTCCTATAGTAATTCTTGCGACGAAATCACTAACAAAGTAACGTTAAAAAAGAATACACAGTACAGAAACCATCTCGAGTATCAAACCAAAACAAACAATACCCCTACCGAATGTGACGTAACACTACGTCTTTTCCGGAACGCCGGCGTTTTCATGTGAACGAGATTATAAGGCTTCACAAAATAGCCAGGTAAACGCCGGCATTTCCCAGGCCATGTGAACGCGCCTTTAGTTAAAAGCAAAGTAACAGAAAAAAAAACTGATGCATCTTCATCTAGCTCTTTGCTTTTGTTGTGAGTTGTAATTTCTTCTCCAATTCCGAACTCCAAAGCCGACTGAGCAAGCACACAAGCCTGAAATATATGTATACCAACCAACCAATCCAAAGCCGAAATGCATCATGGGGGTGGTAGTGAAATCGCTACTACCCAGGGAGTGGGTACATTTTCGCTCCTGCAATTTTCCCTACAGAGGGATTTTTTTCCCCGAACGCCGGCGATTGCTCTGCATGAGAACAGGCCCTTACTAAAGTTTCTTAAGCTCATTTCACACGGTATTCTTTGGGCCCGTTCTCATGCAGAGCAAATGCCGGCGATTCGTCGGCATTTCAGGAGAAAAATCCCTCTCTAGGGAAAATTGCAGGTGCGAAAACGTACCCGCCTCGTAGGTACTAACGATTTCACGCCACCTCTGCATGTAATGCGGTTTGTTAATGAACGGAGTATTTGGTGTCAGTATCGTACATAAAATTGTCAGTTGTAAAAGAAGCAATTATTTTAGAATGCTAAAATACATATATAAAACACTAGAAGACTATTGTATACGTATAGTTGTCTTATAGTTAAAATAGGGTTATCAAAATTTTCTGGATCGCAATTTAACATTCGAATCAATCTGGATTGAGTATTTATTAAAGGTCTGATATTATTTATGTAGTCACCACTCCATGAGGTTATGCGGTATCGTATTATTGATTGAATAAACGCAAAGTATAATTGTTTTTAAAATATTTTACTGAGACTATTTTTTAAATAATAAAATGCATAAATACCAAAATGTAGCTTATAATTTACCTTTTTTACATGTAATTTCCATTTAAATATTTGATCGACATATAGTTCAAGATATTTTATATTTTCTACTCGGTGTATAAGAGGGCATTCACAAATTGAAATAATTAAACTTCTGAAATTGTGACAATTTGAAACAATTAAATCTGCTAAACACGGTTAAGGAAAATAGTTATTTTTGGCATTAAAATCTTTAAATTAAAAGCTGCACGAATGCTGTGTGGAAGCGGTTTAAGGGATAGATTCTGTTACAAACCTACTAGTTTAATCTTAACACTAAAAATTATCAATAAACGAGGTAAGTAATTCTTTTAATTAAATAAATATTTATATCAAAATTCATATTTCCTAAAATAAAATAAAATTAATTTAAGTTAAAAATATCTCTAGTAGTCTGTCCCTCTGTATTCTTTAATTTCTTGCAAAAAAAAAGCAAATCTTTTAAGCGCAAAAATAGTCGTCCGTCGTCAAGAAAATTCGCAGTGGTAATGAATCTCCTCGATCTCTTGCTCAACTATGCACCTCTGCAACAAATTCCCAGAAGCCATGCATGTGTTGGGGGAGTGACTTGTCCCCAAGTAGCTGGACACTTCTTCTTTTTATTTATTTATTTATTATTATTATTTCTTTTGTCGATCTTGGGGGTTTCTGCCCCACTGTATGGGGTTGATTACGGGTCAGAGTTACGGAGAAGTTACATTTCACCATCGCTTAGTGGTAAAAGCTTATGCGCTCAAAGTCAAATGGATGATTGTACGAACTACGATTGAAACGAAGTGAAAATTTTGCTAATAATAGTCTTTGTATAGTTCTTTATAAAAAGCGTAATCTTTAGTTTAAACGAGTTTAATGAGAAATTCAAATTGTTCTTTAAAAAAAACTTTCACATAAAACATGATTTCACAAGTTTTATAGACAACTTCACAAATTTTGTTTCCAGCATATTAATAGAACTCTTTTATAGGCACTGAACTGAAATTATAGGGTTTTATAAGTAATTTCATTTTTTATAGCTGGTTTTTCCAAGCAACAATTTTTTTTCTGAAGAATGCATTTTTTAACGAAAACCCCTAGTATTGTGTCTCGATGAACAATAATTTTCCCCCTTTTCAATATATCCCTTATATTTTAATTCATTGCCTTTAACAGCATTAGCACTGTAACGTTAGTAAAAGGAAATTTGGTTGTCGTAAGTAGTTTTTATGAATTAAGATTTTGCTTAACAGAGTTCTACTCCCTAATTCAACAACTTAATAGCTAAAAATGAATTAAAGAGGAGTTTGTATTCTCGATTTTTTTTCTGTATTTTATCCATATACATGTTAAAATTATATTTATATGCCTAATAAAAATGGTTTTCAAAAAATTTACCTCGAATGTAGGTGGATAACATAAAAGGATGTTTTAATAAAATATGTTAAATTAAATCTTAAAATATGTTTTTCCTGCATCTGCATCATAAGTTCGTTTTATCCCGACGGCTAGCCTTGGCCTGCCTGACCGGAGAGCTGAGCCTTCATAACCCCCCCTGCTGCCACCACCCCTGTCTGAGGAAACATATTCATTAGTTTGGGTTCAACTTGGGTTAACTGGATTTTGTTTATCCTTTAAAAACCTAGATGGCGCTTTGATTTTGCCATTCGCCTATGCCTATTTGACGTCATGGCTTTGCGAAGATGTGAAGAAGCATTCACCCTTACATATGTCTAAAAGCCACGGGTCAGGAGAAGCTCATTGGACAATTCAAACTACGCGGGACAGTGTTACCAGTCGCAAGATAATTTATTTTATCGCTTCACAAATCTCGCCAAATAGTTTGTGATTGCCAAATGTTACGGTTACAGTTATTATTTTATATTGAGAAGTGTAGGAATTTCATAGAGATCTCTATGAAGAAATTACTATTATTTTAAAAAGTTTTTTTTGTAATATTGGAAATAATGATGGTATTAAAATAATAAAATGTTTGAAAAACTTAATAAATATTTTATGAATTTAACTCCTAATTTTCATTAAATTTTAAACAATTTATCCATAAGTATTTTTGTTTTTTAATCCATGAGTATGTTATGAAAAAAAAATATTTTCTCATTATTACTTTTTCTTTTTGTTCATCGTAGTTAATTTTCTATCTTCATAGCAACGCAACGACTCATTTTCCCAGACCCAATTGTGAAAATTGTTAACGCCTGCTTAGAATAAAAACGTTGACCTTTAATTTTTTAGTTTTAAAAAAAGTGTATAATTTATTTTTTCGTGTAACTTAATTTGTCCTGCAATTGGTCGTTCAGTAGGGGAGAAGGGGGCATGTTGTAACATGGTTTGAAATATTTTGCGCATGCATGTTTGTGTCATTACCTTAAAAATGACACCTAAATTAGCTTTGGGTAATTTAAAATTTCTTAAATGGGTTGTGCAAATGCTGAGTTTTAGATTCAACAAATAAAATCTTCTAGATTCATTAGTCTGCCTACTCTATTAGCCTTACGCATACATTAAAAGCTCTTGATGTCAATATTCATAATAATATTGCTGATATTTTGAAGGTCGGTAATTTGATTCCAAGAAGCCTTTGCCTCCCTTCCACTGATTTACATATGGACCCAATACATTTATTCATAATTATCTTTTCATAAATAAATATGACTATCTATTAATTAATAATAACGATGTTTACCGAACATACTAAAAAAAGCAATAAAACAACATTATTGTTTCTTCAGGGGATCCGATGAACCCCATGTCCAATGTGCCCCCACTAGTCCATTTTCTATCAAATGCCTTTCCATCGTTTACTTATGCTATTTTATAGTTAATTTCTACATCATAAATTGAAGCTTAAAATGCGTGCTTTTAAATATTTCTTAGCCTTTATTAGCTTTCAAATAAGAAAGCAAAAGTTTATATTGCACATTCACCTCGAAAAAGTGTTTTTCTCTCTCTATTTTCTACAACAGTAATTTCTTTTTTTCATAATAATAATATATGTACACATGGGGCATTATGTGATCACCTTTGGTATAAATTTATATTACATTCTGACTTCTTTAAAAAAATTATTCAAGGTGGTTGGTTCAATGTGCCCTTTTTGGGTCTTTGGTATTCTATTGGTTTTTAGCTTCAAGGGTAGGTTCAGAGATTTCCTGATTAAGCCATTTCATTCTTTAAACAGACCAACTAAACTTAAAAGGTTTGGTTTAAAAAACCACTTAAGCTTTTAACTAACTACTATAACTAACTAACTAATATTACTTTCAATAATCCAACCATTTGTATTATTCATTATATGCTTCTAACCACTTATTTTGTAAAAAAAAAAATGGAAGTGCTAAACCAATGAAAATAGTGTGGTAATGTGTGTTTAGTTTAAGAAAAACACACATTTTAATTTAGTATTTAAAATATTTATTCTTAAGGGTTATGTAAAGTTAAGAAATGGATTACATTTTCATAATAGTTGGTATCAGTATGTTTAAAGATGTATTATTCTCAAATTGTGTAAATAATTATTAATTAAGTTTAAAAGAAGTGTGCTACAGCAATTATAAAATTTTATTCCTAATAAATATTAAATACTTACAACCTTTTATATTTCCTTTTAATATATTTACTACAGTAGACTGATCAGAACTATTATTAAATTTAACAATATTAAAACTTTTTGCATTTAGGGCAGTATTTTCTCCTTTTCATTCACATAACGTTTTTATTGTAATGTTAACGATGCAACAACTGTGAATAAAAACGTTACATTATTCAGTGCATGGCCTAAAAAAGATTTATTATTCTAAAAAGCTGTAGTAGTAATCATTCCAGAAAATTACTTGAACCTCATGATAAAATTACCAGAACGATTTGCCATTACTTTCAATTATATATAGTCTAATATTTAAGTGCATATAATTCAAGACCAACACTAAAATTCTTCTTCCTTCCAAAACTGTCAAAGAAAAAAAAAATAATAGTACAAAGTGTACATATATAATATTTTATGTCTGACATCCATTGTTAATCTGTTAAAAAAAATATTTAATTTTCAAAAAGAGAAATATTAAAAAAAAAAATGACAATGTAAACTGAAAAGGTAAATCAAATAGAAAGTCATAATACAAATAATAATTAACAATTGTTTATTTACAGATTTAATAAGTATGATCGTTACCAGAATGTATATGTACAGTTTCTTCATTTTTACGAACAGCATTTAAAATGGAATTTTTATAAGTGGTAGAAGGTTTTGAAATTGTATTTTTTACTTGTTTACGTTTCTTTTTTGTAGAAAACAATCTAGGTTGTAGTTTCATTTTTTTATTTGGAGGCTCTAAGTTATTTTGTTTTACTGCACCTTCTGCAAATACTTCAATCAAATTGTCCAAAAGGGAATTCACTCGCTGTTGTCTATCCTTCTCCAAATTCTTTGGCAGTAAGGTTAACGCATACTGCATCTTGGCTTTTAATTTAGAAGTGTCGTCAATAGGAACTATATTGCTATAATCTTTGAAGGAATTACTGTTCACAATACTGCTCTCCGCAGGCAAAACCGTGGAGCATGTAGACGAAGATGCAATGGAAGAAAAGGTCATGTGTACAGCATGAATATGCTTGCATATATTGTATCTTACCAGATTGTCCAAACAGTTGCAAACATAGTTATGGACACAGATGCAACAATGATAGCATGTCAAATGGCAAGAATTGCAATGTATTTCTTCACTTGGTACCTTCTTTACGACGTACTTCACATCCGGACACGTTTCTGACTGCACATTCCAACAAGAACCTGCCTCTTTGACTTCAATATCTTTTGGGGATATTGATTTGCTTTCCTTGTGCCGTTTCAAATTTTGTTGGGCCTTCTTGGGGCATCCACCTTTGATCAACATTCTGAACCTGTCGAAAGTTTTGTCCCTCACTAAAGTTGCTAGATGGAACAGCAGCACATCCAATCTCTGCCCGACGTTTCCTTTCATGTAGACGTGCTTAAGTGTCCGATGAAGCGACTCCAAATACATGTTTGTATTTATTCCCATGTGCTGTCTGTAGCAGTAAGCCCACAGATGGGGCCTATTGAGGTAGAAGGTCGAAAAATATTCACCAAAGGCTCTTGTATCTTCATCGGCTTCTAAATGCTCTTGAAATTTCGAAGCCAAATTAAGAAAATCTTCTTCTTCAGTACACTCCAATACTGCACGGGCATACTTATATACTTCCTCTCTCTTTTTGCTACACTTAACTTTTGTTAAATTTTTCCTCCAACATTTATCAACATGCCAAGTACAAAGTAAGCGATTATTAGCTGCACCCATTACTTTGCACCAGGCATTAAAATATACTGGAGCATCATCTGACATGAAACAATTAGTTTTAATTTGCGAAGTCTCTCTACAAATCACTTCAAAGAATGTTTCCATTTGGAACGAGTCAAGCTTGTTGGAAATACAGAATGCTACCGGAAAGCCAGAATTGAATTCATCAACCACCATTATTGTAGTTAGGTGAAAATCATATGAGTTAGTACCATGCGTGGAATCCATGCCGATTTTATTTTTGCCTAGATTGGAAAGCAGTTCACCCTGGCCTTTGGTCATGAAAATCATCATAAAATCCTCTTCCGAAAAGCCTTCAAGCGATTTACCTTGTTCTTTAAAAAAAAGAACAGGAGAGTCAGCACCTAAATGTTGAAATTGGTCAACAAAAAGCTTCACACTAATCGCATCATTCTTGTGTAACTTTTCCGGGTGTAACACTCCACATTTGTCTGATAGGTTATGCAAGTCCTTTTTAGTGAGAAGGTGGATCCTTTCCAGGGAACCTTCAACTGAACTCCTGACTTCATGCAAAATATGCGTCATGGACACACCAGCACTAAGTTTAGCTGGAAATAAAAAATTTACATAATTAGCAAATTACAAATTATTGACATATGATTTATTCAAATTTTATAAAATACTAATTTTTTTTTTTTTTTTTTTTTTTCCCAAAAGAGTTGCTTCAACAAAACCCGGGAGCAGAATTAGAACATTACTTAGTGATACTTGTTCCAAGTAAAAATATTTTTAACAGGTCAAAATATATCTTTTAAAAAACTTAACCATGCTTGAAGTAATTTCACTTCAAATTTTCACTACCAATAACATAGACAAAATTCCCAAATATTAAACTTTAATTTTTACTGCAGTGTTGTCAGGTTAACCGCTAGGGTAGACACCCATTTTCCTCACCAAGCTGCGTTTTTTACCATTAAAACCATTAGGAATTCAAAGTTGTTTTGTTATAAATTTTAGATTGCACAATTAAAGATTTGCTTGAATTTATACATATTTCTCACTGATAAATTACTTCAGGTCAATATTTATCCCATGTGAAATTAGGAAAAATCCTATTTCGAAGTCCAGCATCTTTTAAAGTTGCCAGGAATAATTATTTATTGCTGACTGAAAAGTTGTCAAATGGCACCAGACCACAAAGTAGGATTTTACCTGAAACTCTACTACTTTTTAAGAATTTTCTGACAACATTCATTCTTTATTATCCAAAGTCAAAAAGAATTAGAAGTAGATTCAGACATGTGATTGGTTAAAGAAAAAATTGGCTGAAAAAAAAAGCCGAATTTTGCTCATTGTGACAGATAACTAGGGATCGACCGATGGCGAATTTCGGCCGACGGGCTATGCCGATTGTTCAAAAGTTACATCGGCCGATAGAAAAACCATAACTCGGTAAATCCATGTGTAATCCATAAAAAAAATTAAATAACGCGATCCCTTTGATTTCCATATTTTTAAAGAATTGTATGTCTGTGTTTGAATTAGTCTTTTTTTTTAAATGAATACAATTAAAATTTTAAGGTATTTAAAGATTTGATTGCCACAGAACTCTGGGGATCCGAAAGTCGCCAAAACTACGGCTATCCAAAAGTCGCGAAACTACAGCGATCCGAAAGTCGCGAAACTACGGAGATCCGAAAGTCGCGAAACTACGGCGATCCGAAAGTCGCGAATCTACGGCCATCCGAAAACAGCGAATTGGCGGATTTCCAGAATTTTAATTTTGCCAAACAAATTGGCGGATTTCGCCAATTGGCGGAAGAATCACATGTCTGAGATTTCCTACATGTTAAATCCCCTCCTCACCTATACATTTATGTTTCTTCCTACCTAAGGCTTAAATTAATCAAGTAGACATAATTAGAGTAAACATATTACGGTAATTGTTAATATATAATTTTAATTTACAAATTTTAACTCTTCATGATCTTGTTCTAGATACAATAATAAAATGTGTTTTAATTAAAGCCTTCTATTTTGCGGTCCGGTGCTTGGCGACATCCTGAAAATTTTACAAGAAATAATTATTAGAATCGCTCATTGAAAAGTCGCTAAATGTGTCACCAGACCCTGAAGTAGGAATTTACCTTCAGGTTGTGTCACTGGGTAAAATTTCTAATGCCATACCAGTCATCAAATCAAGAACATTTATTCCATTCTCCAGCCAGCATGCATTTTATTTCATGTGATATCTTAAAACAATGCCGTTAGTAAAGCACATTATATTTAACAGTGATTACTCAACCTTTACATAAAAAATGCAGAAGTGTAGTAATTTTAACCCTAAATTACATTAATGTTTGAATCGCATTTCAATTGATATTCTATTTTTTCCATCCCCAGAAAAAAAAATTCTAGTTGCACCCCAGGCTTTCCCAAATACAGAAGTCTAACTTACCGCTTAATTCTTCTTTATGTACTTGTGCAATCGGCAAATGTTTCAATTCCGTTTCATGGCCAAAGTGAGTCTTGGTGTATGTGACTTCTACAAGATCGCCAGTGAGTTTGCAGTGGAGGGCAGCAGTGCACTCTCCTTTTATCTTGCAACTACCCTGTGACTTCCGAAGGCGTTTACCATCAGTTGCAGCATGCCGTGGGTCAGCAGAACGATGGCACTTGTAGGTGCTGTGCTTATAAAGGGCTGTTTTATACGTTCTGGCTATCCTAAAGAAGGTTTTTTCTTCAACCTCCAGTTTGTCCTTCCAAGACTTGAAATCTGTAACATAGTTAAGATTTTTTTTAAATAAATATTTTATGAAAAGTAAAAACAAGTTAGTTTAAAAATTAAGTTGAGTTTCACAACATTACTAAAGCTTTAAAATACTTTTTATGGAATTTCGGCACATTTGTGGCATTCCTTTAAAAATTAGACCTAAATTTTGCTAACTGAACTGGTAATGTAAATGTTGATATTTAGACTAAAAAAAGCTTTTCGATTAAATATTACGATTGCGTCCACTTATCAAAGAAAACAATTTGTTTTACATTCTCGATTCGACACACATCTTCATAACTAAAACTTAATCAACATGAAAATCTTGCATAAACAATGTCACTTCAAGTATTACCATGCTCTACCTATACATGCTACCAAATATGAATAAATATTTACTACTAATAATAAACTTAATTACCTTCATGACTTTGGAAATGAAGCCGTTCTACTTCAATTAAAATATTATGAGAAGATTTCACGTGTTCCACCAATTCTGCATGGGAGGACATCGCCGGACACGAAATATTGGATTTTGTTTCTTTTTCCAGAGTTATTTTATGAATTTTAAAAATATGTTCTTTTAAGGTTTTTTTCCTCTTAAATACCTTATCACATATAATACATTCAAGGGAATCCATTATTTGAAACAGTAATCAGTATGAGTAGGAGCGCGTACGAATCGTATTCAATTTCAATAACAACAAAAAAAAATGCACAGTATTGTCGCCAACTGCAAAACACATCGTCAAAAAGAATAGCAACCTAGCAGCCAATGAGCGTTTCCTGACCCGTGGGTTTTAGAAGCTAGTTTCACCCTTCCCTTCTAGGTGAATGCTCCTTCACATCTTCGCAAAACCATGACGTCAGAGAGGCATAAGCGAATTGCAAAGATTGTAGCGCCATCTATCTCATCGATACTTAAGCAGAGACCGATTTGAAAATGTTCGATTTAAATGAAATATATATCCCTTTATTTACACCTACTCTCCAGTATTGGTTAATTTAAGAAAAATTTAACTGTGCAAATATTTTTCAAGTAAAATATTTCTAAACTAAGTATTATATAAACTACTGGAATTTGTTTTCAATCAATAATTATTGTATTACATATTTAGAAAATATATATATCAAAATATAATGTAATGAAGGTTTCTACTTAAAAGTACATTAAAAGTAATTTGAAGCATTTTACAAAGTTCTCTTTGAAATCTATATTTTGTTTAAGGGGTCTAAGGAGTCTTAAAAATGTGCAAAGAAGGAACTACAAAGCATAGTTTGATCTTTCATGTAATTTTTTAACTACTCAATATACAAGTATAATTTTTTAAAATGTAATTCCACAAGATTTATTTAATATGAAACAAATTTTAAAATTTATGAAACTTTAGCCAAAACTAAAATAAATGATATTAAACATAAAGCTATTTGAACACATTGTGATTAGGCTTGCGCGGCAAATTGTGAGGTCAAAATTGAAGACATGACCAAGAAAATGACTTTATATTGTACAGATATGTACAAACTAGAACTTATACCTAAATTCTCAGCTCAATTTTAATTAGAAATAATTTTTAAAAATTTTTTTAATCAAAATTCAAAAATTTTTATAAATTTTTTTAGAAAAAAGTTCTTAAAATAAATTCTAATTAAAATTGAGCTGAGAATTTAGGTATCAGTCTTTGTTTGTACATATTTGTACAATGTCAAGTCATTTTCTTGGTCATTTTTTCAATTTTGACCTCACAATTTGCCGCGCAAGCCTAATCACAATGTGTTCAAATAGCTTTATGTTTAATATCACTTATTTTAGTTTTGGTTAAAGTTTCATAAATTTTAAAATTTGTTTCATATTAAATAAATCTTGTAGAACTACATATAAAAAAATTATACTTGTATATTGAGTAGTTAAAAAATTACATGAAAGATCAAACTATGCTTTGTAGTTCCTTCTTTGCACATTTTTAAGACTCCTTAGACCCCTTAATTCTTCCATTTATTTGGAATAAAATGAATAAAACAGTTTGCATATACAAAAAATAATTTATTTTAGTTATTTAATTTCTTTTTTAAAAATAAGAAAATGGAAATTGTACTAAAAAAAAATGAAGTTATAAAAGATTCATTAAATTTGAGTAGCATTGTGCCCGCATAGTGTAATACATTTTATTTCCCTACAGCTAAATAAATTATTAAATGATCGAAAAGCCAGATAATTTCCAAGCAAAAAAGGTACACAAAACTTTAATTTAAAACAAATTATATATATTTTTTACACCGAAAATATTTTCATGATCTTTATGAAAAAATATTATCTGTTCATGTGAAAAATACATATATATTTCAGTAGATTCGTTAGTACAATAATAATATAAAATAATTATATGCAGAATATGAAGATACAAAGAAAATTTCTTTAAAAAAGGAAGGAATAACATTAAATTGATGGCCTTGTAACAATTAAAATGAAACTCAACAATCTTATCTAAAAATTTTTAATGAGGCTAAAATTTAAGTTTTTTTTTAAACTGGATATAGATATATGTCAAGCTTGAAGTTGGTGAAAAAAATATAAAATGTTACTATTTATGTATATTCATGATTAATTATATAAAATGGTATGTAATACATACAGGGTGTTCCAAAATTGACCGGAAATGTATAGGATGCAATTCCTAAATATTTACCCGGCCCCCGCCAATGAAAAACAATTAACTAATTGGCCGCCCTTTCGGTCGTGCATGAAATCTTGCACTTGTGCTACACAAGAATGTAGTACTTTAAGTTTGGTTTGGTTGAATTTACATCTGATTAAAATTACAGGTTCCACTAGTTTTCAAACATATATTTTTTTAGGAGGCTGTATTTTAATATTTTGTTGCATTATTTTTTACAAAACTTGATGTTGACCACCAGTCTATACATAACAGTTATTGTATTTTGCTTATTTATGCAGGGTAAGTATGTAAATATATATTCCGGCTTGTGTGCATAATCAGAGACCCGCTTATCCCCAAGAGGGAAAAATTGCTGAGTATGCTCGTCAATCCATGGATTCGATGGCTTATGTAAGGCGCGTTTACATGAGTCATCGAATCCATGGATTGAAGAGCAAACTCAATTTTTCCCTCTTTGGGATTTTCTCCCAGACAGTACCGGAATTGCAGGGTTTCGCAAACAATCTAATGAAGGAGGGTTTGATGTTTCATTCCATGGATTCGGCCACAGACCATCATTTGGGTTAGAAATCTTGCTCGACCTCTTTTTCCCCTAATTTGGATTTTGGCATCTCATGGATTCGATGGCTCATGTAAACGCGCCTATTGTTGACCTGAGGGGAAAAGCTGTGTTCAAACTGTCGCCTAGCAAGCAGGGTGCTTTCCGCGATTACACGACACTTGCCCAAAATATGGCTGCCATACTATTTCTTCCCCTCTTTGACCATTTTCAGGGGTTGTAGTTTTGGCATGTTTCTCTCACCAGTTGAGACTTTGAGGGTTGATAGCGTAATAAAAGCTAATTGTCCTTATACGCCCCCCCCCCCCCTACTCTACAAGCAGATCGAGGGAGACGAGTTAATAATGAAGTGCGCGTATTCCAAGATCTTGTCAAGCTGAAACGCCCGTTTCAGCGGGGGGTTATTCGGTATTCTTCTCTACCAGACATTCTTATCAACGCTAATGTGTTAGTTACTTTCAATATGGCTTAGAAGGCCATTGTGACTATAGCTTTCCATTTTTCGAACGTTTTGATTTAGTTTTTTCAAATTGCAATTGAAATTTGCTGGATTAGCACAAATACGTTTTTAAGAAAAAGTTATTTAAACGAATATGCTTCAATATAAAATCTGCAATTTATAAGAATACTTAATTTGTTTGTTCTTGCACGAGTTTTTCGATAAGTAAACATATTTGCAGGGTAAAATCAATGATTATTGGGTAATTTCCAAAAGTAAACGTGTTTTATTCGAATAAAATTGTTTTTAAGCTTATTTTAAGTTTAAGTCAAGTTTAAATAACAATGAAAGCAAGAACTTCTAAAAGAACTGACACAACAACCTACTTTCCAATTACTTTAACACTCATAGAAATTATTATTGTTAAAATTTTAGAAGCGGCCATTTAGCTTTTAATTTTCATTAATTTTCTTTCACAAATTCAATGAATATTTTTCATATTTTGTTAAATTTATTTACGTTCGAAGCAAATTCATGCAAAATTGCTATCTCTAAAAATGTAAACGAAATGTATCATTATTTTAATTTAGATTTTTTCGAGCTCTGTTATTTAAAATTTTGTAGCAAACTATCGATGGTAAGGTTTTCAAATATCTTTATAAAAAAAAAAAACTAAAAAAAAAACTAACTTGAATAATGAACCATCAAAGAATCATATTGCGAAAAAATACATTATGATGTCATTAAAAAAAGTTTGTCTTTCAATCTTTAATTTTAAAACAAGTTTATTGTTCGATTGTAAATGTCGGAACACTGTTTCCTGGAGACTATTTCCCTCCCCTTCAGGGACATGTCTAAATTGTGTAGGTGGCGCGTGTTAGGTTTATTTTACATATTAGTCTATTCACCTATTTTTACATAAGCAGTAAAAATAATAATCACTTTGCAGCCAAAATAACTAAAAACAACTTGTGTATAATTGGTCAAAATTTTAAAAAATCGTCACATTTTTAACCTTTTTTATCACTCCTCTTCCAGCGCATTTTGTTACCTGCGTACCACTAATCGTTTTTTTTAAGCAAAATGAAAAAGATAATCAAGATAATAAAGTTTTTAATGTAAAAAGTTTATTTAAAAAAGAAATCGTGATTATTCATTCATTTCCAGTTTTGTTTTAACATTATACAAATAAAATTAAATATAAATTATTAGGTATGCCGGACAACACCCGAACCAGGGACCCCTCGCATGCTAGGTGAGTGCATAACCGACTGGGCTCCCCAGCTTAAAATGGTTTTGAACAATGGGCATTAAAATATGCGGCTTGCGAATAATAAATTCGACAAGAAGGAAGTTTTAAAAGACCTAAAATATAACTCTAATACTCATTGAAATTCTAACATAAAAACAATTAGTTTTGTAACAGTAATTGTTCCCTAGATCCGCTACCACAAATGATTTGAGGGGGGGAGGGAAGCAGCAAGATGACAGCATTTAGTTTTAATTTAAACTTTTAAAGGGCGAAATTTCCCATTTTCATGAATTTTCTTCCACAAATTCAAATAATATTTTTTATACCTTGTTAAATATATTTGCATTTAAAAAAATAATTATGTGAAATACCTTATTCTAAATATTTTCTCATGATCTGACTCCAGGAAAACGGCTTACCGAATGCAGTATATTAAATATAACGTCATTTGCATGTCCTTTTAAACCTAATCCCAAATATGTATAATTTTTTTAATTAATTTATATTTATTGTCCATTGTCTTACAACTAATGACTTGTAAGAGGCAGTTATGCTTATAGGTAAAGTTAAGAGGAGAGAAAAACATCAGTGGCGAAGTTGAAGAAAGAGCCCAAATAATTGTCTCCAGATATCTGACATAGTGTATTCTTAACATTGCACAAACTCTCCAGTATACATTATCGAGGGGACCCGGATCGCAGGCCAGCAGTCTGTGCGCTGTAACGGGTGCGGGTTCGATTCCTGCCTTCTCCCTGGGTGTACTTCCTTTCTCTGTGACAGTAAAAACTCTTTCTGTGTCTGTCTTACTTGACGAAGGCTTATAAGCGGGTCTTTGATCATGTACACAAGCTGGAATATATATGTACCTACCCTACCTACATTATCGATCGTTGGCTACAACATGCAAACAATCTATTCTTCAAATAGTCTCTTATTTTCAAATGCTTTCGTAAAAACAAAAATAGCTAAAGTACATGTCACAGTTGACGCCTTTATAAATTGCACATTGATAAAGAAAGAAAAATAGACCAAACTAACCAGCTTTTTATGCAAAAAATGAACACTGTACACCGCTTTCTTAGTATACAGAACATGAACATTCAAAGAATCACATTCTTTGAATGTTCTGCATATTATGACTTCATTTAAAACTGATAAAATTTTTCTTTAAATAATAATTTTTTTCAATAGTTTCGCTTGTGACAGTTGATTTGGTTAGGGTAGGGTAGTTAACATCTATATTCCGGCTTGTGTGCTCAATCAGAGACCCGCTTATAAGCCCTCGTCAAATAAGACAGACACAGAAAGCATTTTACTGTCACAAAGAAAGGAAGTACACCCAGGGTGAAGGCGGGAATCGAACCCGCACCCGTTACAGCATGCCGACTGCTGGCCTGCGATGCTCACCACTCGGCCTTCCGGGCCCCTTGATTTGGTTACTTTTCTTGTTTATACTTAATTTTCACTCGCGCTGAAATTTGTATTCAAATTGGGAATGAAAAGTATAAATCTCATGCTTACAACAATGAACAATGCTATACCTATGGAGAGATCAGTTCACTTTTTGCATTCATTTACCGTTTAGGCTAGAAATTAGAAGAATCTCTTCTTAAATGACGCCTTCGGTACATAGGAATAAGCTCCTTAATATGAGGAGTCCCGAGTCTGCAACTAAAGTAATTTCGAATGTTTGATGATGTGCGATCCAGTCAGTAAAAACTTTGTTTGTAGATGTAGATTTAGTATGTTTTGAAATTGAGATACGTTTTTTAGTTTCGTTTAGAAAGTTTTTTTACAAATTTGTTTTTTGCGTAAAAAAAAAAAAATTAAGCTAAACTACTTCGTTACGTTGTTCATTTTCACCTACATTTACGACTACAAAATCATAAAAAGAAAATTTCCAAAGTTTTGGGTGGTTAATTCTTCTATTATTTATGATTTATACGGCTATTTAACTGCCATATTCTAAAATTTAATGTTGCTTAATTTTCCTGTCATATTCAGCTAACCAAAACTTAAACAAATTTTAAAAACTAAAAGTTATAGAACTATTAAAAAAACTGGTTTTTTTTTTTAATTGTTATTGCAAGAACTCCCAATCAGTGTTTACGTTGATTCATTTTATAAAACGCATGAATGGCAGGTGCTGTTTACTGTACCAAAACATTCTGTAAAAAAAATATTTGACTTCCATTTGAATTATGGTTTGGAAATACTGAATTTAGTTTTTATTGATTTAAAATTCTTTGTTGGTTATCCATTTTACGTAGGTGTACGTAGGTACGCTCTTATAAAATTATACATTAATAAACTAATTAATGCAAATTAAAACTACCCATCTTTTTATACAATTAAAAAAAATGGATTCTTGTATGCTGCTTTCCTATTAAAGAGACAATAAACAATGTGGTACACAGTTCAGTTATTAATAATATTGTATACAATATTCTTTTTTCGAAATTAGCATTAGTAACTACATGAATATGTTTTAAAAAATCTAAGTCATTCTACAACGATGACAAAATAGGCGCCAAAAAAATCCTTCAGCCACGTCCTAATTATTTTGCAGTTGTCAGGGATGTCAATCTCAATTTCTAACCCCCCGCGAGGACAAACCTTCCCAAAAATTCCTACGGCACAACCATCTGTGAGAAAGGGGCTAAGCGCAAATTTCAAACAATTCAATGCCCCAAGATTTGGTCTTTGCTACATGGCGAAAAATTGCTGTCCTAAAAGTAGCCAACGGTCACCCCGGCCCCCTGCTGAGGGGGGAAAGCATTTAATCGGTCCTTTCGTTTTGGGCAAGTGCGCTGCCACCCTTTCCGCGATCCATTAACTTTAAAGGTCAGTTTAACATCACCTGAAACATTCCCATTTACAGTATCAGACTAGAAGCAATAAACCACTAATGGTTAGCGTCTTGGTCTCGGAACGTCGCGCGATCGGTTCCCCCACTGAAGACCCACCGAGTATATGCAGAGTACGTGCGTGCTCGTTAAATATGAGGGTTAAAAAGTCCTGTGGGCGGTCATGGTGCAGTTTCCCACTGGTACAGGACTCTGGGGACTATTTCCCTCTCCTTAAGGGACATGTCTTAATTGCGGAGGTGGCGATAGATGGCGGCACCTGCCACTTATGTGTGTGTTTTGTCTGTCTTGACGAAAGTTTATAAACGGGTCAACCTTAAAATATATGTCTACCAACCAGAGAATTCCCAACTGAACTAAACTTATGAGCTTCTATAAAAATTATATTTTTAATTACATTTTCTTACAAAGAAACTTAACTTAAAAATTAAGTTTGTTAGAAATAAGGTTAGTGGTTATCAATTTCAAGCTATTTAATTTGAATTTTAATTTTTTTCAAAATTAGTACGACAATTTGCTAAGAAATTTATCTGTTTTCGATTTAACTTTTTTAAAGTTTTTAATGAAAGTATTTCATGAATTATATTCTTGTGAAATTTTAAGATTTCCGTATTTTTAATACATTGGTTTATTACGATCTTTTAGCAGTATGGAAATTAAGTTTTGGTTTACCGGTTATTTTAATTGATATCTTTAATAAACTGTTTGAAATTTTTAAAAAATAGCAAACTGTCAAATTACTTGACTGGCGCTGTGTAGAATAGTCTTAAATTGCAAGTAAACATTGCCATTGAGTTTGCGAAGTAAACTGATTTGTTCAGTTTGAGAAAAAAAATGCTATTTGAGTCTCATGTTCCATAATTCAACATAAAAACATTTTTTCCAAAGCATATTAAGTTAATAACTTTGTGTAATTGTAGGTAGGACTATTTTTTTTACAAATCCCTTGCTATAAAATATTATTATAAATATATTTGGATATTCGAATAAAATTGAAGTTGATGATCTTTTTAACATGATTTTATTTTCAAATAATATTGATAAACTATTTATTAGCTCTATCAATATGCTCCATTAACGAAGAGATCAAGTAGAAAATTTTAATAATCTTTAAATATTTTTTCTCAAATATTCCAGTTTTGCCATTCTGATTCCAAATTTTTTTCTCCATCCCTGATAGAAATACTGTAAAAAAAACCTGCTATATACAGTACAGTCCCGACTATCCGAGGCCCGATTTTCCGGTTTAACCAAGCTTTAAAATATTTCTTGGATTTTTCCAACGACTACGCAAAAAATTCTGAACAGAATAAGATCTCACAAACCTTCAGGGAAAAAAAAGTCCAACAATAATTTCCCCAATACTTTTCTTTGTGTCAAATCTGCCTACCCCTCCCCTTCTTTAGAAAGGAAAGAATCTCAACACGTGCAAGGTCGTGAAAGAATCGCAACACGTGCAAGGTCAGGGTTCCAAAAGAGAAGCAAATCAACAAATGAGAATTCACAGAATGTACTTGTGCGCAGAATGTAAATGTGCATGCTTCCCGCCCCAAAAAATCTCTCATACAGATGGACTAAAAGCTATCGAAAGTGCCATTGAATATATAGAACAACAAGAAGCGACGCCAGCAATCCTGTTATCCTTAAAAGAATGGCGAAACATTGCTGCCGAGGAACGCCAAAATAACATATAAACAAAAAAATAATTAAGGACTTTTTTAAGTGAAAGAACTCTTTAAATGTCATGCATATGAATTGCACGTTGTCTATATAACATTTGTATTGTTAAAATATACATTTAGACATACACAATTGTTTTATTTACATTTTTCGCTTTAACCGAGTTTTTCAGTTATCCAATTTAGTCTCAGTTTAACTCGGATACTCAGGTTTCTACTGTACTGGTTTTCATTAGAGGCTGTATTAAAGCCCAATTGACCATAGTATTTTTTTTTTTTGACATGAAGGTATGCATAGATATTACTGTATTCGATTTGAGAGAGTTGAACCGTATTATTTATGTTTATGTTATTAATAAAAAAACCCACTTCTCTTTTAGATATTAGTTGTTTTTTGTGCATAAACGTTCTTCAAACCATTATGCAGAACTATAAAAATTTCATTAAGCTATACAATTCAAGAGAAACGGATGTAAGTTTTTAATTTGGATTTTTTACTTTTGAAGTCGTTAGAAAAAGCCACTTATGCTAATATTGTATTTTTAATTGCAGGATTCATCCAGGATTAAGTATCAACGCAGTATGCATGTTACAGACGATTTTATTGACCGTATGGAGTTGGAAGGAGAACTTCAAGTATGATGATACTTGTTTTGTTATGTTATTTAAAAATGTTTATCAGTTAATATCTCTTTAAAAATATAAAACAATTTCTGACTACTTAAGTTCAGAATAATTCATTAATTTATTGGAGTTGATCCTTCAGTTCAGCAACTTTTAAGAAGAATGACTTTTAAGTTTCAGCAAAGGGAAACTTTTAGAACAATTAACTATTGACTTGATATATTTTGAAGCAAAAATCTGCTTTTGACTTTGATGATTAGAATTTATTTTTAAATGTTAATGAACCCATATTTATGAACTTCTATAAACAATTTTGAACATAAATTGCTTACTTTGCTAACTAACTTTTAGTTAGCGCTTTCATTTTGCTCTATATTTATCGGGATCCTTTGAATATCAGTGCAAATAATGGTCAACTGCTAAAAAACTTACATTTAGAGTTTTTTTGGTTGCTCAACATATCTTAGCTATTTTTAATGTTGTTGATCAACAAAGAATTAAAAAAATATTTCATTACTAGCCTATTAACAAAGATTTCAAACCTTTATTTACCTGAAGCTGTACCACTTTCTTTAAACTTTTGTTATGTGATTAATAGACTTTTACAAAGTTTTATTTCTTTTTTGGAATTTCGTTTCACATACTCTGCCATAGTTTAACAATAGGTCAAAAAGAGTGCCAAACTGTTTTAAAATTTAATTAAATCTTATTAACTGTCTGCTAATTAGAGTTCAATATATTTTTTATGTGGATTGATTGTTGAGTGGAATAGAGTTAAGTGCAACAAATTCTGGACTTGCAAAGAGACAATGTAATACAAACCGAAACAATTTGAACTTTTCAACTTCTGGATGTTACAAAATTTAGTATCAAAATATCAATATGGACTACCTATAATAATGTTGAAAATGATCCCATTTAACTAAAGCTTTTAGTCTCCCAATTTACAATTTGAAAAGGGCAGAGCATCAAGGATAGAAGACAATGTTGGAAGTAGCTGTGACACCATTATAGACATGGTTGTTCTAGTTTGGAAAAAGTAGCTACTAGACTGTTTGTTGGGAATGAAGCAATGTTTTGTAGCTTTGATATCACCATAGACACGGATGTTTCACTTGTTCATTCTAGCCTCTGACAAACAGATCCTTAATGCAGCCCATATTTCCTTGTACTTGTTGTGGAAGGTCTCAGGTTCGGGTCGGGGCATCACCAAAATAACTGCCGACCTATAAAACTGACCCTGCAGCCAAAAATGACCCATGTTATATATCCTTCAAAGTCTTAATGCTGCGTTGTCACCCTTAACGGTTGCGTTGGGTGCCAACTCAGGTGTTGGCTCGTCACTTGACCATGGTTCTAATATACAACGCCCATCACCAATGACACCCTCGTGTAGCTCTAATGTGACAATAATTCAAACTAAACTAAACTTCTTTGTACTTGTATCAATTGTAATCTTATTAACTTTTGTGTGTAGATTCTTTATATATCTATACAGTTTGTAGTTCATCTTGTAGTACATCTATACTATTTCGATATAATAACTTAGCCTGAGGGGTCGTTTGAGCTGAAACAGATGTTCAAAAATGCAGCCAGTGTTTTGTTATGTGTTTTCAAAGCTCTTGAGCTTTCTATGAATATTACTAAAATTTTAAAATTCAAATTATTTTCAGTATATCTTTAAGTTATATTTTTTCACATTAATGGCTAGTGTTTGGAACGAACTTCGATTTTTCTTTAACAGTTTAGTGGTTAACCGCAAAATGTATTTGTGCTTTGCTAATCATATATTTAATTCAGAAAATATCTTCGACTTTGCACAAGAAATATGAGAATGAAGAAAAAACATGATTATTAGAGCAAATGATTAATTTGGTGAAATTGTACATGTTTTGGTAAGTCAAGGCTGACATTCTTCAGTAATGTACACAAACAAACTGACAGTGAACGCTATGGCTAGAAGTGCATGCGCTAGCATTCACTGTCAATTTCTTTGTGAAAATTCCTTAAAAGGTGAGCCTCGACTTATCAAAACATGTAAAATTTCACCAAATAAACCATTTGCGCTAAAAATTACATTGATTCACTCTCAAATATTATTTGTTTTTGCATTTTTGCCCTAAGCTTTTTTCAAATAGATAGTGGCTTCAATTTTTTACAACATAGCTTTAGGAACTGGTATACATAGTACTAAAATCTTGATATGTTTTATAGGGACATCAAGGATGTGTCAATTGCTTAGAATGGAATAATGCAGGGAAGTATGCATTTCTTGCTCAATCATTCTCTTTAGTTCACTCAACATATTTGTTGTTTGGTGTACTTTTATTTTTAAATATACTATGGGTGCTAGTCAAGAAGTTTGAATTTAAATTAAATGCAATATGATTAAAGTTATTTTTATGCAAGTTTCGGATGTTATTGCAGCATAGAGCATTTAGCATTGCAGCACATGCATTTAGTATTGTTTTAATTATCTGTAAATACTTAAGCTAGAAAGTTTTCTTACAAATAAATTAGTAGATACATGAGAATGTTTCGTGGTTAACTTACCAAGAAAATTTTTTCTTTACCTCAAAACCTAGGTTCCTCAAAAAATTATTTTCCCTAATTAACTATGTTGATTTTTACAATTTTCAAGTTTATTTTAATAGCCTATTCATGGATAGTTGCACATATTTAAGCTTCATTAACAAGCAGATTGTTTCAAGGTTAGACTTATCTATTTATCCCTCTAGGGAAATTAGTAAAACAGCTAATTGAAAAAGTCAGGTTCGGAATGGCTTGTCTGATCTTTTACCTATTTTTCTGACCTTCTTTCTACCAACATGGGTTAAAGGTTCATTATCTTGTCAATCCTATTATTCTTTGTCTTAAATTTAGGGCTAAGTGACCAAGCCTCTTTTTGCTGTGGGTTGTACGAAAACAGCATTAAACCCCTGCTAATCACAAGTCATATAATCACTCTTCTTTTGTAGCCCAGGTTAATTAAAAGATTAATTTATATTGTCTGTTTTTTTTCAATTATTCCCTGAAGTCTTACAGTGGCATGCTCTTTAGATCTAAACAGGACTTAATATTATGGACAATAATTTAATCTGTTTAAGGTGTCTTCAAGGAAAAGTCTTAATTTTGGTTATGCATCTTGATTTATAGTAATTTATCCTTGTTTAATGGTAAAACTGTCTTTCGAATATTATTTAACTTGTTTCCATACATTTTATGTAACTACTAGCAATAAGAGTAATCAAATATCTAAATAATCTAAATAGGAAAATTGTTTTCATTTTGATAGAGCTTCTCTAACTGCAATTTCCATATTTGCAAGCACTCATTTTAAAAGTTATCTATTTCGAGAGCAGAAGCGGGAGGAATTTCGCTGTCTAAATGTCAAGCTTGGCAAGATTCTCTTGATTGCATCCAGGACTGTTTACAACTTTTCAGAAAGAAAATGTATTCTCTCCTCTCCCCTTCATTAAAATATTTAGTTTTGATGCCTTATATGTTTTTGGGATGCAAATATATAAAATATATTATTATATGTGTACAACATTTTATTTTTAGTATTTTGGCAAGTGGATCTGATGATTTACATGTTATTATATGGGATCCTTTCCAGAAAAAAATTATTCAAAACATAAAAACTGGACATACTGGCAACATATTTTCTGTAAAGGTTAGAATTATTTTTTACAATTTCTTTTGAGTTTTTTTTCTGTATAGGACATACAGTTGAATCCTGTTACAGTGAATTCAAAGAAAGCAAAAAAAAAAAAAAAAAAAAAAGAATAAGGGCAGCTAAAAAAAAAATTAAAAACTTTTTTTTTGTCACTCAAGTTGTAAAAAGTTAAACTAAATGCATTAAAAAATATTTATAGTAACATGTTATCAATAAAGTTTTTTTTTTATATAGCGTGCAAAAAGTGTTTTTTACCTCTTGAATTCCACGAAATTGACGTGTCCTTTGGCCTAATGTTAAAGGTTATTATTTCAAAATTTCTTGCAATACATAATTGTTTGAAAAATACTTATATAAAGAATATATATGTGTGTAAGAATTTTTGGGAGTAAATAGTTTATAACATAGGGATTCTGGCATATAAGCAATTCTACCATAATTTTTAATCTTATGTCCCTTGGGCATAACTTTTGAAAAAATTAATTTTTCTTTAAATTTTTTCTTTAGACTGGTTCTTATGTAATTGAAAAATAGAATTTTAATGTAAGGAAACTCCCAAAAAAATTTAGGTTACAAAACAATGCAGAAAATTCCTTACCGCCCTATGACCCGAATGTCAAATTTTTAGTTCCCAACAACTCTGATTCCCAACAGTGGTTTGCACTTATAAACAAAAATATAAATTTTCCACCTAGCAGAAGTCCTATTATACGATAACTGACAGATTTTTAACAAACAAACACTTTATTAATGTAGAACAAACATTGCAAGAAAAAAAAAATCACAAGGGGGTAAACAAGAACCCCGTATATGTGACCAAAATAATCAATTATAATAAATAAGACATAAATTAATAACTAAAAAAACCCCACAAAAATTAGATTTAAATACATAAATATACACAAAAGAAAAAAACAATGTGACCATGTGGTTTTTTCCCCAAAACAAATGTCTAAAAATTCTGAACCAGCAAGGGAAATAAACAAACAACATTTCGCTTCTATGAATTAAAAAAATACACCAATATCGTCTATTGACAATATAAATTTAAATAATTTTTTTTAAAAACCTGTTTAAAGAAGGGATACTTTGAAGTTCAGTAGGTAGTTTGTTAAATGCATTTGGGGCTAAATATGAAAAATGTTTACAAAAAATTTCTTTATGTGGGAAAAGGGATATGATAAATTTCATTTAAACGCCTAGCTCAAATATTTGGGATTTTGGGATTTAAAGGTACTTACTCTGGTGACAATACTTGCTTATTCCTTGGGCATTAAATAAATAGACCGAAGCTATATTGTAACTAATAAAACAAATCACACAAATCACTACCCTTTGGATCCGATAAGCTGCAGTGCAAATTTATTTTAACCAACCAACAAAACTGAACACGACCATGCTAAATACCTGTTTTAAATAAGCCAAAGTTCTTACCAATGGTGCATTTGAGCAGACATTAACTGTAAACCTACTCTTGGGCCAGCCTGTATAAAACAATTAAGAATTATTTTAAAACTTTTTTTTTACTTAATATTTATTTTCTTGCTTCTTTAGTTTGTCAAGAATGATGCCAATATTCTTAGTGGATCAGCTGGTTTCGAAATTAGAATGCATGATATTGAAACAAAAGATGTAATGTTTCTTTGTGCATGTCATGAGGGAAGAGTCAAACGTCTAGCTGTAACTCCAAATGAGCCATTCATGTTTTGGAGTTGTGCTGAAGATGGTTTTATAATGTAGGTATTTATAAACTTTTTTTTTATTTTGCATTAAATTCTTTATAATATGTAAACACTTATTAAAAATAAATATTTTCCTTGTCCGGCTGAAGTTTTCTGATCAAAGCGCATTTTTTTAATTTTCTACAAACAGTTAATTTTATTTTGATTTAAAAATTTGTTAGACATGTTAATTTTTTTTATTAAAAAAAGTTTAAAAAACATAATTGTAATTTGTTTATTTTTTATATTAATAAAATATCCTTTAATTAAATATCTTTACACAATAAATATTTCTTTTATGCTCAGTGGGTTAAAAGACATTTCTGTGATTTTGTGTGAAGCTATGGTAAAATGATCATTTCACTAAGAATAAAGATTTGTTTTATTTGTTTGTCAATATCTTTCATTATTTGAAGTAAGTTGGATGTTTAAAATTTTGCTTTAATGAAATATTTTCAAAATTTGAAAGATCTTTGATTATTAAAAAGTAAGAACAAAATGTATTTATAAAAACAGGTTTATGTTTTTATTGCAATTTCTCTCATATATTATGTTTCTGCATTTGTAAATTTATTAATACATATTTTTTTTTTAGGGAATATGACTTGAGGGACAGACACAGGTGTCAAGCAAATGTTTGTAACACTGCTCTAATTCATTTAAATCATCCTCTTGGAAGACGTGTCGAAGCTAAATGCATTGCAGTAAATGCATCAAAGCCTGAATTATTAGCGGTTGGTGCGAATGATCCTTACGTAAGACTGTATGATCGTAGAATGATTAAACCTCCTATACCACGAGTAAGTAATTAAGATTTTCATTTAATAACTTGTAATTTAGTTTTTCTTTCAATTTTATAAATTATTTCATTGTGAAGAAGCTGGATTCTCAATACTTGAATGTTTGCTTGCAATGAAGTTGTTTTAAAGTTACATAACAAAAACAAATAAAACCTTTTTTCAATAAAAGATAACATAATTTAAACATTGGCTGCTTTGGCAAATCATTAGCACTTTCGCTTTGGGATAGTATCCTTAGTTTTTGATACTTAAGGGCATAGTTCGCAGCAAAAGTTTTAAAAATCCATTGACAATAAAGTGGTTTTCAATGTAGTATCTATTAGAAGGCTTATACTTCCTATTCCATAAGCCTTATTTTTTTAAATCAAAACAACTAATTAAATCATGCAAAATTATTATTTTTTTAACAATTATTCAGACCAAATATTGTTTTTTTTATTGCAGTCAGACCTTGTTAATGTGAAGTGGCTCAACTCAAAATTTCTCATAAGATAAACTGAAAGCATTTCCCCTGCTTAAAAAACTTTGAGTTAATGTTAAAAAAATCTGTTAACGCAAAATCCCTATCGGCAAAATCCTGCTTAATCCAAACAAAAATACAACTTTTTTCTTAGTAATTCAAGGTTTTGAGGAATAAATGAAACAAAACATAAAAGACCCACAACAAATATTAAAAAAATCTTTTACTTCTGAAAGAATCGCGAGATCTCCCTTGATTCGTCAGTTATAATCTAATGAAGGATGATCCATTATGTTAAGAAAAGTGAATGTGGATGTGTTAATCTACCGAGGTCAAAACTAAAGAAACATCTGAAATTTGAAGTAATTCGCATTTAAACTTGTTGATTTTCATTCAAAACGAATTGAAAGCAGCAGTATATTTTATTAAGAGACAATTTAAAAAAAAAAACTAATATTAAAGATGAATGCATAAAAATATGGAAATTGCATCAAAATATGGTGTAGCTAACAGTATCATTACAACGTTTAAAAAAAAAAATCGGAATAAAATTGATGCTGCCTATATAGTAAACTCGTTTGAACTTGCAATATAAAAAGAATGCAAACTGAAAACATGAAGACACAGAAATCGCATTAATGCAAGCAGTCAAAATCTAACAAGGGCAATATATCAATGTATTGCATTCTGAAATTCGAATAATTTTTACACGTTATTTTGTAAACTATACACTGGTTCAATGGAAACAAATTCCTGACACGATACCATGAAATTTGATTGACACAAAATGTTTCAATGCTCCCTTCGAGTTCACATTAACAATGTTCGACTGTTGATGTAATAATTTTGTACAATTACTGCTTGTTTATTCAAGAGTCTATATTTTGTCTCTCTTATATATTTTTATGAATTAGAGCAACTTAAATATCTGCATTAACATACTTTCTAGGTATTTTAAAGATATTTTTAATAATTCAATCACATGTATTATGTCCTGCAGTATACAAGTCGGGGTCGCATAATGTTCCCTCCAAATGATATTTTTATAAACCAGTCTCTTGGACCTAGTGATGATAAAATACTATCAGATGCTGTTTCTTATTTTGTTGCAGGTATTTAATTACTTTTTCTAGTGAACTGTTCCAAGCGTATTTTTTAGTTTAACAGAAGTATCCCTTTACTAAAATTTCCATATATTTTTAAGGCATTTATGAGGTTTCTCTTCAAATATATTTTGGAGAAATTTTAGAGGTATTGGATTGAGGTATTCTTACAAACTTCTGTTGAAGGTTTCTCTCAAATAGTTAGAGGTATTTCTTAGAAACCTGGTAGGTTTTTGATGCGAACCTCAAAGGTTTTTCTAGAATATCTTTCAATGAGGATTTTAAACAAACCTATAGTTTTTTTTAAAATACCCTTCAATGAAATATTTAAAATGTTTTCCTAAAATACCTTGCATTAGTTGAGGTATTTTTAATAAACCTAAGGTCCTCTTGCTGTTGTTGTCATGCCCGTGGATATCCCACAGAATCTGGTTGCCTGAGCCTCCAAAGTGGTTGGACTTATTTTTACACAAATGAGGATGCAGCTTAACACATTTACAATTACGCTTTGTTCATAAGACAAACATTCATGGGCTTACCAACTGGGATTCAAACCCGGGTCCCACTGGTTGGGATTCAGACATGCTATCCACTAAGCCAAGCGGGCAGCCTAAGCTCCTCTTAAATACCTTATTAAAAGGTTTTTTAAGTATCTCATTTGAACCATGACATATTGCATATAGTTGCTTTTAAGCCGATTGTTAATTTTACTTAACTTCTACTGAGTCAGTAAGAGGCTTAACACTTATCTCCATTGCATTATTAAAGTTGAAAGTATGGATATCAGGGTCAAAAAATATATAAGATGTTATTTGTGAAATTTGTGTGCTGCCTGTGAAATAACTTTTAAAGAGAATTTATTTTTTAAAAAACTAAGAAAATTTCATATTACTAATGTTTGGCATTTTTCAATAACTATATAAATTAGTTGTTTTATAAATTTGAATCTCCAGATCTCAATGGTTCAGGAGATATATCAATTTGAATTTGCAAAATCTCTGAAAAACCCCACTGCTCGAGAAACATATTTCAAGTTTTGCATTCACATAAAGATTCTACCGAAATTGTTTATATAGCAATAGTTTCTTAAAATATATTAAATTAATTTCATACAAAAAAACCCTCAATAACTTCGATAATATTTGAAAAAATACATGTGTAAATACCATGTTTTCCCAATAATTTATATTTGTAAATCAGGAAATTCCACTGTTTTTTGTGAATTTCAATGTTTAATTTCAAAAATGAAAATTTCATTCTAAAAATTTACATGTATATTTTTAAGATGTTATTTTAACTATTTATGAAAGAAGGAAAAAAAATTAGATTTTTACTTCTATCACCCCCTCCCTTAATATATATTTGGAAATATTAAACTTGTGAAGATTTTACAATGTCTTTTGTTATTCATGGTCAATTATTATAAACTTGTCTTTAAGAATTGTTTTACGTTTTTACAATAATGAAAAATTATTGCAGCTCATTTACCACATTGTCAAGATGATGACTATATGCATCTCAGAACATTGAATGTGACATATCTTGCATTTAGTCCAGATGGGAATGAGTTGCTAGCCAATTTAGGTGGAGAGAATATATACCTATTTAATATCAAAAATAAGCGGAAACAAATGGTTCTGAATCTCAAGGACTTATGTAAACCAATTTGTATGTCCTCAACTGAAGGTAATATTATTATTTATTTTTTAGAGCATTATTATTAAACATTTATATAGGAAAAATAGTTGAAAACTTTTTTGCACTATGTAATTCAAAATTTTTACTACAAATATCAAATTTTACTTACTGGTGTTTTTACGAGGAAGTAAAGCACTTCCTCTTATTCATTTTAGTTTTGCTTTTCTTGGCAACAGATTACAATGCTGGAAACAAGTTTTTAGGAGAAAAAGATATGTTTCCTAAAAAAAGGCACTATTCCTCAAACAAATGGAGCATTTATCCTTATACGACTTATGTTATTGCTTTGAGGCTTTCTTGAAAGCTTCCGTTTCATTACTGCTTCGGTTTTGACAGGTTGAGCTTATTATTGCTTGTTTAAAAATGTTGTATTCAACTTATGGCTATTTGGCTGTAAAGATTAAGCCTTTTTCCTGCTAAATTATATTATAAGCATAAACCTGGTATTCTACAGTCTATGAGCAACTAAGAGCTGATTGTCAACTTTTACCTTAATGGTATCCACATTTCAATTGTAAACTTTGACCACTTTTAACAGAGGGAAGTCTTAAAAGAGCCACCTGGCATGAAACTTCCATTGTGTACCCTCTTTATTAGAAAATTTCCCTTATCAAAGGGAACTTCATAGACAGCACAACTCTACCCTAGGAAAATCCTCTCGTATTTTTTTTATCATGTGGAAAACTTTATAATTAAAGTCACATTTTATTTGTTTTGCAAAGCTTTGCGATCGAATATGATGTAAATTAATTAAGTTTGAAATGTTTTTATTATTAGTGATAGAATTTAAACCTTTTAATTTAGAAGACATTTTGTAAACAAAATTTAAACTAAAGAATTCTGGCTAAATCTAATGAAAATATGAATTATAACAGAAAAGTAGAATCTTGGACTTAACTATTCAGAAGGAAATTTATATCCCCATCTCGTATCACTTTGTGGCAGCTGCTTATTTCTAGTCCTGTGTATTTAAACTAATTTGATGTATTAGTAAATATTTTTCATGTTTTTTGTGACTTTATGTAGTATTAAACTTGAATATATGCATGTATGATGCATGTATAAATATTTTGTTGTTCAGATGGAGTTGTATCACAGAACGGACCATATTTTAGAAAGGGGAATTATAATGATTTGACTATGTCTTTTTATGAACATGACTGTTCTCCTTATACATGGTAAACCTTTTTATGTAATTTATAAAAGTAATAAATATCAGTTGTATAACTTAAAATAAAAACATTATAATCTTAAGTACAATAGAAACAAAAATTTTGTGACCCCACATTATAAAGACTATCGTTATGACAATCTCTTCAAAAAGTTAATACCTTTTACACAGAATTTTTTTTTAACAGCTGGAATGCAGTTAGTTTCTCGTTACAGCGACCAAATAGTTGTTAGATAATTGTGAAAAAAAAAAGACTTTTGCTATCAGAGTTTTTATTTTAAACAATTGTTTTCAAGTGTCTATGAAAAGATTTTAGCCAAAAATAAATGCAAAAAGGGTAATGTTATTATTAGTCAATTAGGATTCATTTTACTACTACAATATTAAAAAAAATTACTTACCAATGTGTAAAAAAAATAGCACATATTTCGTTGTTAGGTTCATGAAATACAATAGAATTTGAATGTTTGCCAATTTCAACTTTGATAAAGCAATTTTGCTATTAAATATGCTTTGAAAGCTAATTTTTGTTTGAGTATCCAACATTTTTAATTAGTAATGGTTTTTGAAAGAGTTTAAGTATAATGCCTTTATTCTTCTGAATATTTATTTGTTTTGGGAGTTTCATTTTGTATTTTGTGAGTTCATGGTGAATTAATTTTTCATTACTTCTTTTACTTGTTTAATTTTTAAGTAATATTCTAATTGTATTGTAATCTAAAGTGTTCATGCTTTGAAATTTGTTAAAATGCAATATTGAAAAGCCTATATTATTTTTTAAAATAAAACCTTTTATTTATGTATAATATATTTTATTTGATTTCCTTATATTTTCAGGTCTTCTCCTAGTGAAAAAACTAAATATGAGAGATTAAAAGTAAAAGCAGACGAATTAATGGACCAAGAACATTTTTGTGAAGCAATTGATGCATATACTGAGGCTCTATATAATTTTCCTAAAATTGCAAGTTTATATGCTAACAGGGCTTCAGCGCTTATACAAAGAGAGTGGTAAGTATCAACTTACCTTTGTAAAGTTGAGCTGGCTCAAGGCACAACATGTTTGTTAAACTTTTATTATCGAACTTATTAATAACACCATCAAAATGATTATCTAACATGAATTCTTCTTAAAATCCTACTAAAACTCTTAAACTGATTTTTACAGATTTTTTATTTTTACATATGGATCAATAATAGCGTTTATAATTCAAATGTGAATTCTGTCCAGTTACATTAGAAATAGGGTTAGTTTACAATTATTTTTTAGATTTAAGTTTTAAAAATAATCAGGTTTTATGTTTGCTAACTCCTTGGACCAGGCAGTGAAAGGTAAGGTTTGGGTATCAGTCTGAGAGACTAGATAAAGTTGGTGTTCTGGGAAAGCTTATGACTTGCTGATTATAGAATGGCTTTTCTTGGACCCGAAAAAGGTAGCTTTCAATGAAAAAAAACATGTTTCATAACTTAATTTTAATCACCTTTTGCCATTTATTGTAAAATTATCAACTTAATTTTTTAGACCATCCAAGAAGAAATGATCTACATAAAATTGTGTAACAATTGACACCAAATAAGACTTTCTGTCACAATAAGAAAATAATTGTTTTTAAATAACGTAGAACCTCAAACAAAAATGCAACTTTAACAAAATGCTGCTGCAATTTTTTTTAATGAATTCATCTAAGCAAATCATACAGGAGTAGTATCAACTGTCCAAAGGTAAAACCACAAATGTGCTACAACACAGGATAACAACTTGGCTTGAATAAGCTGGTTATTTTGCATAAAAGGTTAAAACTGGAGAGCTGGTATAATAAAAAACCAGGACTGTTTCCCAATTAGGTTTACAAAAAGTCTGTTTTAATGATGGTTTAGTTGGTGCTGGTTCAAAACTCAAAATTAAAGGACTGGTTAAACCAAGAACAGTTTTTCTTTGACCTGGTCCTCTCATCCCTAGAATATGGTAAATTTGTGATTTCTCTGAAGTGTGAAGTTTTGTATAAAATATCTAGAAAATTGCTGCAAAGCATGAACTGTTCTAACATCATATATGTATTTTTATAGGGATGGCGATTTGTATGCGGCGGTCCGTGATTGTTACACTGCATTGAATTTAATTCCTAACTATGTAAATGCACACTATAGGTTAAGTTTTGCTTTCATAAGACTACGTTGGCATAAAGAATCTTTGCATTGCTTAACAGTAAGTTGTATGCAAAATAATTCAATATTTATTTGAAGTGTATATTTTTAAATGATTTTTTCAAATACTTTTTTTTTTCTCATAGTTTATGAAGGAAAAGTATCCTAATGAAATAACTAAAGCAAAATTTAAAGATTTGACGGAAGTTTTTAATCGTAGATTTCCAACTTCTGGTAATTTTTTTATCTTGTACTTGTTTATATTTCACTCTTTGTAATTTACTAATTTATCTGCAATTTTTTCCACATCATTGTTAAAAATAGAATGGCAGTAGACTATATTTTACTTCTTGGAGTTAAACTCTCAGTAATTGTATTTGAAAGATAAAAATATCTAATACCATTTTCAAAACAAATGTTTTTTTTTTAAATTTTACAATACATTGTAATATCATCTTTCCAAACACTAATTATGTTAGGAAAAAGCAGTGGGATTAGCAATAACAATGCCTTTTCTCTCCTGCAATGCCTTTTCCTTCTGCATAGTGTTCAATAAGATAAAATTTGCAGTTTACATAATATATAGAGGTTATGCACCATTGTGAAATAAAGAACTAAAAAAGATCATTTTGCCTCCAGCTCTGTTTTTTGAAATTTCTACTGCACAATTATGTTGGCTTTCATTTGATTTTTTTTTTTAAAAATTCAGATTAAAATTTTAATGCTCTGATCATAAACTGTTGAAATATAATCACTGTAAACATTTTTCAGTTAGTAGTTGAATGACATGCCCAGAAAGATAGCTTATTTAAACGGACCATCTTACCATTTATGAAATTCAAGAAAAGAGTTGGGGAAGTCATTTTTGTGTTATATTAAGTCTAGTCCCTGGACCTGTGCCCTTTCCTTAATAAAATACTAGGTACTTCCTTGATAGCATTCATAATTTAAGACAATGAAAAAATACTCAATGTAATCTGAACTTTTATTTAGCAATCAGTTGCTTCAATTTTGCATTTTTAACGTAAGGATTTCAAGCATATTAAATTTCTTTGCTGTAGAGTCCACCAACAATAAAAATACAAAAGTATTATGTTATTTTTCAATTATTTTCACTAATTTATTTTTCTCAAAATAAATACACTGTTAAAAGTTATTATTTAAATGGATTACCATTTTCGCATTTGTTAAATTTTGCCTGAAAGTCAGATAAAAATTTACTGGAAGAAAATAAATTGCTAAATCATCCTTTTCTCTCCCTTAAATTTAGAACATAGTGATTCTAATGGTCATGCTTCATCTAGTCGCAGAAGGACTTATTCTGTAGATGCTGGAGACATACAGGAACAAGAAGAGATATGGAGAGCTGTTGCGTACGATTATGAAACTCGGTATCTAGGTCATTGTAATACAACAACTGATATAAAGGAAGCTAACTTTTTTGGAAGGTTTGCAAAAAGTTATTAATTTCATGTTTGAAATAATATGTATGCCTTTGACTTAAAATTTAATAAGCATTTTTTAAATTTAATACATTAATTTCTCTTATTTCTTGATTCATAATTTTTGTATGTTTTTCATTATTTTAGTAATGGACAGTATATTGTAGCTGGTTCAGATGATTCATCATTCTACATTTGGGATAAATGCAGCACTAAAATTCTAAGAATTGTCCAAGGAGATGGATCCATTGTAAATTGTGTACAACCACACCCAATAACTTGCCTTTTGGCTACAAGTGGAATCGATCCTGTTATTAGGTTGTGGCTACCTATTGCAGAAGTAAGCACTAGTCCTAACACACAGTCTCCAGCAATCACTATACTCACGTGTGGCCAAAGTTGAACTGTAAGTAGTGTAAAATATACTTAAATGCCAAAAATATTGTGTATGAAGTTAAGAGATGTTTATGAAAAGTCACTGCCTTGGGGCTTTGTTTTCTAAGAACATTTATCTATCACTTCATGGACTGTGAACCTGTTTAGTTTGATTAAAATGCTTTTTTATCCATTCTAAACTTATGGCACATCTTTAAAAGCCACAAAAGCCTTGTAATTTCACGCAGGGAAAATGTGATGAGGTTGACACCCGAGTAAGCTCAGCACAACCTTTAATCAATAACTTACACTCTTTTGTATTAAGACTTCCACACCCACATTTTTTATTAGCCTGTATACAGTGGGTCTTTTTATCAGCAAACTGCTATTGAACCTAGGATCTACTGGTTTTGAGAACAGAACTACTGCTAAGCTCCCTCAGCTAACCAGCTCCCTATGTAAACCAGCCTAGTTGCTAAGACAAGTTACTATGAATTAACGAAAATTTCAATGTTATTCTTTTCAATTTCTGAGCCCAGAAATCTTTATCTAAATTTCCTTTTACTAAAGGGAGAATTTTTAACTAAGCTGCATTTCCTATATGACATGAATTTTCAAATTTCAAACATTTTAATTTGGTAATTATTTTTATTAATATATATTTTTTTTATCATTCCTTATTGTGAGAGTAATTATCTTGTGTTTCTTGCACAGAGTTGAAGATATTTTCTGAACATTCCACTAATATTAAATATTCCTTAGGTGCTTAGTTTAATTTTCTCTTAGGACACATTTGTAATGGGCAACATTTTTGAAGACTAATAAAGCTTTAATGAATACAGAAAATACAATAGAATCTTTTGAATTTTCAAAAAACGAAAAGAAAGAAAAAAAAAAACCCTAGCCCTTCGGTCATTTACATATATTTGATTTTCTTAAATCTAGTTTTACAAGTACATTTTTCCATGCAAGTTATATGTTGCTGCATTCAGAAGAAAGAATGTAAAGGAAACAACACATTAAAACATTAAAGAAACCCAACAATAAAGTGTTGAGAATTTAATATTAGTGAATCTCATGCACTAAAAACAATTTCACACTTTGCTCAATTTTTGTGTTTTCCTAGGACGGTAAAGGTTGACAAAATATTTTTCGATCTGACATTTAAATTGAAAAACCATTGACAAATATTAAAAAGAAACAATGTTATTTGATTGTAAGCAAATTTTTTATTTTAAACCATATTAAAAACTTCAATAACAATTTCTTTATGTTAACTAATAAGTCAATTAATAGTTAATGATGCCTAGCCAGCACTATAATACTAGCTTATAAGAAAAACGAAGCCAAATAATGAGACTTTGAAATATGTTAAAATATAACCATTTTTATTAAATCGGAAAAGTACTGTAAATAAATATTATTATATGTATATATTAAATGTAAACAAATTTGTAGAAATATATAAAACAAAAAATAAATATAAATATTGCACAAGTTAACACACATTTTTAAACTACTGAAAGACTGGTTTAATTTAGCTGGGCTGGATTAAGCTTTACAGGAAAATTAATTAATACAAAGAATATTTCCTCCTGACAAATAAACTAAGATGTCAAAAAATAATACAAACAGCTTTACAAAAAAAAAAAAAAATCCATAACTTCCTATCTTTCAAAACTAAAAATGCATTTCCAAAATTCCCAACCAATTTTTGTTACAAAATAAATTAACCTACACTTTATCTTCATAAAAAAAAATGCTGAATCTCAACGAAGTTGAGGGCTGCTAATACATCACACATCAGAATAGGAGCAGATTTGAAAAAACCTACATTTTAAAAACTTTCTTCTTTTGAAAAACAAAACCCTGAGACCACTGACCAGTGGCAGAGAAGTGTCACTTTCACATTTTTACTTCATTTTATTAGTCAAAACAACCGGTCTCTTTTCTGAAGGAAAAAGTTAAAACTAACCATGTAGAAAATTCTAACACCTGTTTATAAATCCCTCCTCAACACCTGGCTATCTCTGATATGCTAAAATGGAAAACCGCCCCACTTCCGGTCATTGCGTCATACGGATGCGACGGCATAAATCAAACAAACGCAAATTAGAAATTTTTTCATAAAACGTCAAATCGTGATCGGAGCAAAATTTCAACAAATTAAAATTTTTTTTAAGGAAATGCAAATGGGTATGATTCAAATTACATTTTTAAAAAGAGCAATTTACATTTTTTGAGCATATGGAACCATTACACAATCACTTTTTTTTCTCACCTATTCCAGGTATTTTGTGATCAATGAACAGTTTAAATTTTAGTTGATTGTTATTGGTAGTATGTATTAACTATTTCCCTATGTTTCAGTAGCTCCTTCCTTATATTGATTTAATGTACTGTGGTTTATTGGACTTGTGTATTATACTGCAATTTTAAGCTCTGATAGCATTTTATTTTGATAGTGTTTAAATGGTATTTGGCAAAGTTTTTCCATTTACATTTGTATAGTGTAATATGGTCTGTCTTAAAAGTTAAGACCAATAAAAAAAATTTTTAAGTCAAAAATATTCTCTGTTAAGGGTTAGTTAAAAAAAATATTGCGGTAATAAGGATCAGGCAGGTATAAATAATTAAAATAGTCTCAAAGAAAATAACCAAGAGACTTGATAACTAAGAAAATAACTCAAATCTCAAAGAAAATTGCCAAAAATAAATTTTATTTGAATTAATGGTGAAAAGTACCTATTATCCTCAAAATGTAGAGAAAACCAATTTAATGCATATTTAATGGACTAATGTGGCATTTCTATCGCTTGAATGCTATTCTTTTTTGATATAATAAATTTAAAAAAACTTGATACCTGATGAATATAAAAGATTTAGCTACACAAATGGTTAATTTTATACCAAACAGCCAAAATAGCATTTTAACTCTTTTACGGGGATATATTATGGCCAATTTGCTTCTCATTTACAATTCAACATACCTAAATACGAACTAAATTAATACCAGTCATAAATGTCCTTCACATAATTACAAATGTTTCATCTTGATGCTAGAGTTTTTGATGAAAATAACCGGTTTCTTTAAAACCTTATTTTTTAATATTCGGTTACTTTAAACATATTTAAATAACACTAAAGAGACGTTTGACTAGGTTACGTTCTGACCAGTTTAAAGAAACCGGTTTTTCTCTAGAAACTCAAACTGCAGCATCAAGACGGAACTTTTGTAATGGTGTGGAGTGAATTTTTGTTGCAGAGATAGACTTTACTTTTATTTAGGAGGAGACTATCTTTGCATTGTATTAAAGTACAAAAAATAACAATATGTTGCTATTTTGTGATTTTATATGAAGAGTACAGAGGGAAATCTGCCTAATTTTATGAAAAACTTTCCTCATAAGGCCTCTTTGGTGATGATAGCGAGTAATTGCCTAAACTGGTGTAAGGAAACCAGTTTTACAGAATTTTTTTTACCGAGATTCACGCGATGCAGGATTCCCACACTTGGACCAAGCGAAGGAAAAAGAGAGAAACCGGTTTCCTTTCGCCAATGTCCGCCAAGCAGACACAATTGAAAGAAGACTCCTAATAAATCAAGCGGTTCTTCCCCTGTACTCTTCATATGGGAAAGACTGCACGTTTCACCAAGAAAATTGGGCTATGCATGTCTTTAAATCCACAAATTCATGGCGGCAAAACTTTAAAGCGATGGACTGGTAGGCATGTAGTTCGGATTTAGAGATGTTAACTTGTAAATTTTAAAGCAAATTGTCAGTAATATATCCCCATAAAAGAGTTAAAATGCTATATTGGCTGTTTGGTATAAAATTAACCATTAGTGTAGCTAAATCTTTTATATTTACCAGATATCATGTTTTTTTTTTATATTATTATATCGAAAAAGAATTGTATTCAAGTAGTAGAAATGCTACATTAGTCCATTAAATTTGCATTAAATTGTTTTTCTCTATATTTATTGATTTTGTCTAAACTTTTGAGACTGAGTATAAAATGTAATAGTTTTTAGGTATGATTGTAATAGACTTAAAATAGTATATCTAAGTTAAGTTCACCGCTAATGTAATTTCCTTTACACACGATCCCCATGGCTCCCCCACATTCAATGCCAAAAGTCGGCCTCTATGATCCTGCTCATAAACTGAGATTATTAATTTTTTAATAACTTTTTGCCTATGTAAATTTTTTTAGAAATTTATGAGGCAAACCCAAGTATCATAGAACTAATAAAATTATTTTATTTTTTATTATTGTTATACATATAATTAAAAGTTAAAATGAACTCAATACATTAAATGAAAAAAAAACTGCAACAAAGGCTCTGCTCCTACTAGTAGTATGAGCTGAGCGTTTGTTGTAGTTTGGTTACCCTCTGATGAAGTAGTAACTACTTCCTCAGGGGGATAGAGCATGAACAGAGAGGGTGTCCCTCTGACAAAGTAGTATGAGCAGAGTGCTTGTTGTTGTATTTTTGTTTCATTTATTGTATTGCTACATATTTCATTTCATTTGCAGCTTTGTACAATCATTGAATTATGTTTTTTTTAAGGTTTTTTAGATTATTTGACTCATTTTCTCTTGTTTTTTTATGCATTTTTTTTAAATGAACATTTTAATAAGTATTTTTTTTAATATTGAATGCAAATTCATATAAAGTAAAACTACCAAATTATAATTAAAAATATATAGTGCTTTAAAAGGAAGGTAGTTGTACATCCCCCTTCAGTCCCCCCTCCTACGACCCAAGTGCTGTTCTCTTCTTTTATTTCTGCAAGCATGATCATTAGCAGTTGGTAAGAGGCACTAGGTCAAAGTTTAAATTTTGGGTCGTAGGACTAGAAAAAACACAAACATTTGTAGCAGTTTAGATCAAGTCAAGTAGTTGATCGATGTTGAATAAAGTGGGTCTTCAGAAAATATTAAATCAGGATGTTCATAATGTTTCTGAGTACTTGTTTTCTCTTTAATTTTTTTGTATTTAATATTAATTTTTATTTATTGTGTTTAATATTAATTTTTATTTATTGTGTTTAATATTAATTTTTATTTATTGTGTTTAATATTAATTTTTATTTATTGTATTTAATATTAATTTGTGTTCAGTTTTGCTGCTAAAATTTCTCATATTTCTGCCTCAAAAATTAAATTTGTGCTTCTTTTTTCTTGTTTTTCTGCTCCAAATTTTGAATTTTGCTGCTTTAAGAAATTCTCCAGATTGGATACAGCAATTCTTACTCCTGAAGTATAAAAATTGATCTTTCTGGGCCTTTTCCCCCCTTCGAAACTTTAGTAACATAAAAACAGTAAAAAATATGTTTCTTTAAAAATTGTTCTTAAACTGTGGATGGGTTTTGAGAAAGCCCCAAAATCTTAACATTTGTAGAATTTTGCTTGTAAAAGTACGAAAAAGGCGATTTTTTGACTTTGAAAACGTATACATAAAAAACTAAACACAGCAGTCCATATTCCATCCTCAGTTTTTTTAAATATGTATTTATCAATGCAGGAAAAATATATAAGACCTTGAGCTTATTTTCTACAAAAGGTTTAGCTGTTTAAGTATTGCACAAACTGAAAAAAATTTAAATTTGACAATCACTGATAAGTTTTCATTCTTTTATTGCAAAGGCTAGGAAATAAACCAGAAAACACCTAAAAACTTTTTTTCTTTAGATTCAATTATGAAACTTAGCATGTATGTTTACAGAGAGTTGTTTGACAAAAATTTTTAAAAGCCGAAGAATTGATTACTTTGATGATATTTGTGTACTGCGTCCCCTTAAATAGTATATGGACCAAATCATGAATTATCTCTTGAGAGGTTACTTTAATGCATTACATATTTTAAGTATAGAAGTTATTATGTTCATTAGAAGTTTAAATTATTGTGTTAATAATCTAAGTATAGTAAAAGCACTATTACTTTACTGTTAGAAATTTCCAGACCAAAACTAAGAATATTTCAAAGGAAAATTTACTAATTCACTTTGTAATAGGAATAAAATTAGACAGGTTGTAATTTGTATTTTGCAGAAAAAAATCTTTTTTTAACAATCTTATTAAGAAAATATCTTAAAGATATTGAATATTTCTATAAGTTTATTAGCTTGATTTAGGTCTCCTTTTAAGGTGCAGAACTTGTAATAATATATTGTCTTTTCTTGAAATTGTAGAAATGCCAAATGGAAGAGACAGATGTTCGATATATCGAAGATGCTGCTCTTGCGAATCAAAAACGAATGCACACAGATCCCTTAGAAGTTATGTTATCGAACATAATACATTTATCAAGAAACTAAACAAGCCTTGAGCTTACTCCGATATTTTTGTATCAGACAAAAATATAAAACTATTTTCTATTTCAAATGTCATAAATATACATGAGTTTTAAAAATATTTTTTGAAAAATATTTTCTCACTGTTTTCTTTAGTTGGATTTATTGGACATTCAAGTAAAATGATCAAAATTTTAGGGTCTTGCATAGTCGTTACAAGGCTTAAAAATTATGTATATAACACATTTTAATTATTAGCATTTTTTATCACATGTGCTGAAGATATCAAAGAATTTCCTATGTAGTTGAGTTTGTAAAAGGTGATATTTATGAAGTATTTTCTATATATTATAGAGGTATTTTTTAAGCAAAGTTTTGTGTTATGATAGTGTAAATTGGTTTTGTGCTGAAATTCACCTATTATTTTAGTTTAACTGTATTCAATTGTTTGTTAGTATATTGTTGTTTCACTTATATTTTCTAATAATTTAAATTTTTTTGTATATTTTTTTAAGGTTTCCTTCATTTTAGCTGAGTATTCAATTACACAAATTTAGATTTAAATGACAAAGTTTTTTTAATACCAAAATTTTGATGAAATATTTTCATTCGTTTTAAATTTTTTTTTTTTGAATGAGTTAAATTACATAAAACACACTGGTACAACAAAAGAAATTATGTTGTTAAATACTGTTTTTGGTTGTATATATCTGTGTGATATAAAAATTTGTAGATTTGTAAATGAAACTGCATGGTTGTAATGTTCTTAAAACAATTGTTAAGTTGTATAACTTATTTTATAAATATTTAGTAATGTATCATATTTTACTGTATTTCATATGTTTATTTTATGTGCATACTTTATTAACGTAGGATTTTTTGTTATTTTTTTTCTACAACGGATTTCAAATGTTTCTTTTATGTGCATGCTTTATTAAGGTAGGATTTTTTTCTACAAATGCCATTAGGAAATTTCGACTGCTTGTAAATTTGAAGCGGAAAAAGTAGAAAAAATTTATCATATTGATAATAATACATTTAAAATTTCTTTTTGGTATTTGAAATTTAATTTTGATTGGTAAGTGAGCTGTTGAGGAGCAAGGGAAAGTTTATATTAAATCAAAATTTATGTTTCATGTTTATCTTATTTATATATTATGGGTCGAAAGACAAAACACTGAAAGTTCAAACTATAGGTGGTATTGGTGTTTTATGAAGGGAGTCCAGTGTTTTTGCATATTCATGGTTTTGTCGTTTAACTGTCCATATGATATTTCTCTGCGTAAATTTTCTACACAATTGCTTGAAATTGTTTAAAGATGACCTGGCTACAAATGTACCAAAAGGTGTAACATTTAAACCAAAAATAAAGATGGCAAAATTAAGTTGTAAAAATGTATGTGTGTTGTTTAATTATCTGACCATCTCATTCTCTTTTATTTTTAAGTTATTAAGAATTTCAGTTGTTTATTTTAGTTATTAAGAATGATAAATGGTGTGTAAAAGTTCGATATAGTCGACTTGGTCTTGCCAAATATAAATTCGTTATGATTAATTAAAAATCAAGGGTTATTTACACTTAATTAAAAATCAAGGGGGTTAATTAGTTATAATTAACTTAAAAAGTTATTAACTAGCAAAAGTATTAAATATAAAAAATAATAATCATTTATTAAAAATTAAAAAATATTATATTGATTTTAATCCATTACCTTTAGTAAATATTAATAAACACTTAAACCTCTTACTTCTCATTGGATTTCCAAATTTATTATTTGTTAAAAATTTTTTCAATTATCTTGGGAAATCTTAAGGCTGCCAATTCCAAATAGATATTAATTAACAACTACTTGTTAGCAAATATAATAAAATCGACTTAATTACTGTGTTCCCCGACTACACTGGGAGAAACGTGCTCGATAAGCCTGTGGAGTCCCGAAGTCGTTAGCGTACGATGTCGCTCGAAGTCCAGTTGGGTGAAAGCTCAGGTGTCGATCTCGTCACTTGACCGTGGTTCTAAATTAAGAGTCATATTTTGGCTGTATTAAAGCTCCTTATAGGCCAGAAATCGACAGCCGGAAAGGTCCAATTTAACCTCTTGCACTTTTACACTTAGGAGTTTAGTTTGCTCCAACTATTTTTGAATGTTGGCGGCTACTAGGTATGTTTAGTTTTTGCTGCTTTGAAGGTTTATTTTTCGAGTTATTTTGTTACTGTTATTAGGATGGCTTTTGGGCAAAGTTAGCGTTGTGCTGATTTCACAATTTGACTAACAGAAAAATAACATCTTGTGTTAGACACTGCCCCCTGAGGAAGTTCAGCCTATTGACATATCTCTAAATACGAATACCTGAGAGGGTTCGTAACGAATGAGAATTCATGGGGGGGGGGGGGGGGACGACGACGACGACGACCCACCCTTCGTTTTTCGGCTGCTATTGGTCAATTGGTCAAGGAATTTTATGAAAGGTGTCATTTTTCAGGAAATAGCGTGAGGAATTGAGAACTGGCAACAAAAATTGTATGAGGGGTATTAAAATGAGTACCAACTTTTACGATTCCAACGGCAATACATAATTTTTTTTACATAAAAATATTCAGCACCTTCAAATTACCCCAGGTATAAAAAATAATTATTTATTTTGCAATATTTTTTTGCGATATTAAAGCGTTAATTTTGAACTCGTATAGGGGTAAATCTCCTAACTTTAATTTTAAATTTAGTCAGAGAGATTTTCAAATGCGATTAGTTATAATCAGATAGACAGTGATTATTACATTTATGTTTTACATTTTATGCACATTTTTGTTTCATTCATATTACTACAAAAAGTTTTTTTTTTTAAAATTCGGTGCACTTTATCTGTATTGTAAACCACATATTACAAAACGAAAGTTACGACCGTAACACGATATTTAAGGAAATCAAAATAAAATTACGCAGAATGATTTGGCAATGTTTTTTTAACCAAGGCGGTGGGCACTATTCATTTTAAATAATCAATGTGGTTAACAATGAAATATACTAAAAACCGAATTCCAATAATATTTTCGGGTATTTAATTTTTAATATTAAACACACTTTTAGAAATTGTATTGGAAATTACATACACTATAATTTAATGTTAACTATACAAATAAAATAAATTGTATGCACTTGAAAAAAGAAAATATTTTTAGACATTTGACAAACATCAATAATTTGAATTAACATTTACCAATAAACGATTTTCAACCACCAAACGATAATGCAGGTAAGGATCAAATTTGCCAAGTAATTTTTTACACGGCCCCTAAAATTCGTTTTTTTTTTTACAATAACTCGGCAAATAATTATTGTTGAATTAAAAAATTTGAGATTTTGGTTCGACTTGATCTACTTTGTCGATTTATGTAAAAAAAAATGGGGTTGTTATTCATGCTTTATTTTTTCTTATTTAAATTTAAATAAAATGTTATTAAAAATGAAAAATTGATGAAAAAACTTGTGTGATTTGTTTTTGGAAGAACACGAAGTATATAATGAAAAAAAAATACCTTGCTAATTCTTTTTTATTTGTGAAGGTATGAATAAAAGTTTGTGAAACTTTTTTAACATTATGGAACTTTAAATGCTTATATCTCAACGCATAATGCAAATTAATTCATTTTCTTTTGTATCTGGGGTATTTTGAAAATTATAAACATTTTTATATGAAAAACGGTGGGTGTTGCCATTGGAATTTTCAAAGTTGTTACTCATTTTAATATGTAGACGGTCTTTTATACAATTTGTGCTGCCAGTTTTCAATTTCTTATACTATTTCCGGAAAATGACACCTTTCACATAACCCCAGCTGTCAAACACTTAGAAAGTTCGTAGAAAGACATTCCTTGGTATCACGTGAACTAGCAAAAAACGTTTAACAGTGCTTTTACCACCTATGAAGTAAAAAAACACAATTCCTATTATAATGTACGTAATGTACCTCTAATACTAATAATGTACCTCTAAAACTAAACGTCCGTTTCGACGCTATATCTCTTTTGCAACTACCTGATATAAATGGTCTCTGAACTAATAATAAGCTTTCAGATTTAAAAAACAACAACATTATTTCTATGTTAATACACAGATTGCCGATAACAATTTAGATTGACTCAAATGAAATAAAGCGGTCTACAAGCGGAGACGTAGCAATAAAAACACACATTTTTAATAATACAGCGACTAGAAAACGGAAAACGGATAAAAAAAGTCAAACAGATGAATACGTCAGCTCTTACTCCTCTCGAACAGTTAGTGATGTAAAAACTCAGAAAGCTACGCACTCGTAATCCGGGATTAATATCCGGTTTGTTGTGTTGGTATGTATACCAAACTCTTCACTATCCGGTAGGTTGGCAAAGCTCTCAGTTCTTCTTCTATCGTGATATTTTTTGTGCGTCAAAGTGTTCGAAGCTAATAAAAATTAAAGCCAGTAGTTAATCGTTTATATTATATCTTGCAAATCGTTGATTTAATATTTTTTTTAATCTTTATCGCTTACTAGCTTTTGAATAACATTTTATGAAGTGTTTTTTTATTTATTGGTCAATGGGTAATCAGTTAAAAATATTTTATACTAATATTAATACATGCGTTTTTTAGAAATTCTCAAATGAATGTATAAAATAATGGTACATAAACTGTTACATAATTACCCCATCAGAACTCATATATACATATATCTAAACATATACAAATATATACCCTAAAAAGAACACAGTTGACAAAAGAATGCTCGTTTTGAAAGTGAAATCGAAACAACCAATGAAACTTCAGAGAGAAAAATTAAAACAGGAGAGTTACATCGTCTCTGAAACAACTCCATTATATAACAGTTTAAATAGCAATATTTTATGCATATATTTACGAAAGAAATTAATTGTGTGAAATTAATTGAAATGTAATTATGTATAAATTTATGGACATTTATTTTCTCAAGTTAATAGACTCTTATAACTTGTGCGCCTTTATTTGCTACTTTTAAACTTACTATAAAATGTTGAAGAGTAGCAAAAAAATTTCTTAAATTATTAGATGGTTTTTGTTTATTTATCTGAGTACGGTTAATTTATATTTTTATTACATATATAAGATTGCCAAGTTTCGATAAAAGTCTTTTAAGGGTATAATAAATGACATTATTTCGTAACTTATTTTCATAACTTACTCATTTTTGTCAAACACTTTAATATTTGCTGAACCGTAATCAGTGAGTTTATTTATATAATTAATTGATGAATTTCGTTTATAATTGCTTTTGTACAAGAATAACGCGATTTTGTTCAAAACACAAAAGGGGATTTTTTGAATTTGTACAAGAGTTTAATAAACCTAGGACCACTCATATCTATTATGTAACAAGGAAATGTCGACTTCCACCTCTTGATAATATGGAATTTTCCGATAAGTCGAACATGATGCTTTTGGACGTGTGTGAACAAGTCCTCTATGCTTGTTGTAGTTCTGTTGTCGTGATGTAAGCAAGAAAAACAAAAGAGCTAAATCCCAGGAATTATTTTGTCGTCTCGAGATAGCACATATGGCGGAATAGCTACTCTTCTATTGAGTTCATGGTGGCAGAAATTTTTCGCGTACAGTTCATTTTTTTTTCTGTACAGAGGTCAATAAATGGAGGAATCAGAATACAAGTAAACCAAGTCCATAAAATGCTTCTTTGTGCTACGGACGTTTTAAGTTGAAGCCGCTAGGCAGTAGCAATTGAATTTATTTAATTGTTGTTGCCTAGCATATATTATCTGAACTAGGAATTTTTTTCATTATTGCACTGATAGTACATGCAATTCCGCTGCTGATTGGAAAATGATAAAAAGTGGACTTGGTTCGCTTGTATTCTGAACCCTACCATGTGACAGCTTTCCTTTTTCCTGTAAACATACACACAAATGGTTGTATAGAATAAGTTTTTGTCTCAAGCACAAATGATGCACTTAAAATTAATATTTTTTTGTTGGTATTAAACGTTAAGTGTCCCATAGTTTGACTGCCTACCAATTAAGAGGCTTGAATGTTATTTTTTAACCCGTAACTGGTAACATCTCGCTGACAAACACTCCCAGTAACACCCGTCTATCAGGCTAAGAGTATCAGACTAGACTATCAGACTAATTGGAACTAGCGTCAATCGTGGAAAACTATCCGTCTATCAGACGGATATTACCAGTTACGGGTTAAAATAACTATTATGGCTATCAACGTGAAAACCTAAATAAGTTTTGTTAACAATCACAATTAACTCATAGCCAATAAACATCAGGAACACAGTTTTTTCAAACTAAAATTCTATCCCTGATTGTTACTGTAATTTTCCTTTAAAATTTTCATCATAATTAAAAAAAATCTTTAAAATTTGTAAAGTTTATTGAACAAATCGTGATATCAAGTCTCAAAAAGAAAACTGCATTTTTGCACCCAACCAAAGTAAAATAATTTCACATTGTAATCTTTATGAAAATATTCTTTGTGAATTAGACGAAATGCGCTTAAAGTCAGACGAATAAAAATTTTCGAGGACAAGAGGAAATACAGGGTGGTTATAAAATAACGTTCCCTATTCGGAGTGGTCTGTAGCTTGAATGAATAATCCAAATGCATCAAAAATTGAGACACTTGCTATTCAAGAAGGGGGAAAAAGAATGGAATCATAAAAAAGACAGAATCCTAAAGAATAATCATAAAAAAGAATCATCATAAAAAACAAACTCGTCTTTTGACCAGAATCTAAATTACGAGGCGTCGTCAATTATGGCCAATTACTGCCAACACAGCTAATTACGCCTTGTAATTTAGAACCCTGGTCAAGAGACGAGTTTCTTTATTACGAAAAAGAATGGAATTGTAACACAGAAACTCGTTTCTTGACCAAGGTTATAATTACGAGGAGTAGCCAATTATGGCTAATTACGACCAACACATCCAATTACGCCTCGTAATTTAGAACCCTGGTCAAGTGACGAGTTTGTTTTTTATGATTACATTCTTTTCCCCCCTTCTTGATCAGTAAGTGTCTCAAAGTTTTTTGCATTTGGATTATTCATTCAAGCTACAGACCACTCCGAATAGGGAGCGTTATTTTATATAACCACCCTGTATTCCCTTTTAAAACAAGTTTATCGTTTCCAATTTTTATTGATGCAATAAAATCAATCAAAACGAATCCTTCTTTTTGACCTTCTTCATTACTTACAAACTTCCAATTACGAGTCTGATTCTACTTTTTAAAACATTACCTCGAAACTAGCTGCCTATCTGTTTCCGAAAAAGAATTCGCCGTTTGATTGAAGGATCGCCCTCCCAGTAATTTACCCCTTTCTAAGGGAATCTATCGATTTCCATTCGGTAAACCGAGCAGTCAATACGCGAGGTTTCTTTATTGTCTATATCAGACTAGTGATAGAGGTACGATGTATGTTCCGTATAATCAGGTAATAATGGTGGCCATTGTTACGCGAAGTGACAATGATTCGACCCAGAAGAATAATTGACTTTTCCCTCTGTTCGTGAAATTTCTCGAAATCTTCGATTATTTGGAGATAAAGTTCGAAAAAAATAATTGTTTGATTGGTGTCATTCATGTTTGAGTAATGTATTGGATTTCTTTGAAAGCTCATTTTCTCTCTCGTGAAAGTAGGCGATGTCTGAGGCTTTTTGCATATGCTGGTACTGTATTTCGGATGGGGACATATATTTTTTGGGATGATTATTGGAAACATAACATTTAATCGGAATATTGTCTTCCTGACTTGAAACTTAGTTTCTGAAATATTTAAACAATAAAATAAAGGATGGGTATATTTCAAGAGAAAAACCAACAATTTGTTTTTAATGGCAAAAAAAGAAAAAAGTAACCTTATGATATTTTCTAAGTATAGTTAAGTAATACAAGTCCACAATTTTCTAAAAAAAATAAATGTATTTACGGCAAGTAATTTATGTTAGGACCGGCCATGCTCAATATTCACCTACAAAATATAAGATTATTTGGTGAAGTAACTGCTTGATTGGTATCATTCGTGTTTGAATTATGTATTGCATATCTTTCGCTGGGGGGGGGGGGGGGTATTACACGAGATCTGTTTCGGTTAAGTTAATTTATGTTGGTTTGTCGTGTTGTATTCTGCATGCATGGGTTGAGTATCAGAAACATAACATTTGAATTGAATAGCACTCAACAATAAATTTTGAACGAAATATTTATTTAATGGATGTAATAATATTAATAAAAAAAGTTTTGAACTCTTTTTATAAACACTCGTAGTTTCCGGTATGCAAATATATTACGAAGTGAATTATTCATCAGCATTCAGTATTCCTGTTTCATGAGATTTTTTTGTGTAAATTATGTTTGAGGATGCAGATTTATTGTATCTTGCTGTATACAACAGTTAAGAAAAATAAATTTTAGAAGATTTTTGATCGAAAATGATAGTTTTTCGGTATTCACAACCGCAAGTAGTGCTCGTAAAATGTATGCGTTGTCCCCATGTTTTATTGAATAAAACATCGAAATAAACGTCATATATAATTTAAATGATAACAATTCAACGATGATGTATTGCACAATTCAATATTTGTTTGGAATTTGGAATAATTACATGCGTTTATGTGCGTAGTATTTTTTTGAAATTGAAGGAAGTTATAGAGTTAATATTCAGGTGTCGGCTCGTCACTTGACTGGGGTAATAAATTATGACGCCCGTCGCCAATAGCCCTCGTGCGGCTCTAGTGCGACGATAATTCAAATCATACCTACCTACTTACCAGTTAATTTTTTGAAGTACAATATTTTTTTTTATTCGATGTAGTTTTTCAGATGTGGGAAAATGCCTAAACGCCAATGAAGATCATAGAAGTAAGAACAAAATTTTACAGTATTATAATTTTTTTTTAAAGTTTGATGCAAAATACTAATTTTATAAAAATAGTTTCAATTGATCGAAAATCAATCTAATATTTATATAAATAAATTTTTATGATTCATAAATATAAATTATTTTACATCGGGAAATTTTTAATTAAAGTTTAATTACGTTCACCTATATAAAAAAAATGCTCTTAATCGAAATTGAAACTTTGCTTTAGATGCTACTAAAAATAAATATTGAAATACAGGTAAAGAAGTAATAAAATCATTTAGTCCATATTTTTTTCTCTCTCTTAAAACTGTAATTATGCCCGGCCGAGCTAACTCCTTTAATGCGTTACCCATTTTCCCAACGTAATATCTCTCCCAAGTTTTGAAAAATGCATGTCGATTTCCGGGAAATGAATATTATATTTTAAGAAGAAAAAAAAATGCTTTAGAGGGGAATCGAAAAAAAAAATGCAAACAAAAGAGGCACAAAAAATCATTTCATACAGAAATGATGAGCTCATCTTTCAGTGGATGTGAAACACTTCACAAAGTGGGGAGCGCTCTTCTTGAGCCGTTGATGCAAGCTGCAGGACTTTGTTGGTTCCACCAATATACCCAGGGAGTGATTCTTAAAAAAGAGGGGATGCAATAGGGTTACATTTGAGTTATTTTCCAAGAACATTAGAATATTTGATGCTTGTTCATTGTAATTTGTTCTGTAATTATTCATTGTAATTTGTTCTATAATTGTTCATTGTAATTTGTTCTATAATTGTTCATTGTAATTTGTTCTGTAATTGTTCATTGTAATTTGTTCTGCAATTGTTCATTGTAATTTGTTCTTTAATTTTTCATTGTAATTTGTTTTGTAACTGTTCATTGTAATTTGTTCTGTAATTGTTCATTGTAATTTGTTCTGTAATTGTTCATTGTAATTTATTCTGTAATTGTTCATTGTAATTTGTTGTGTAATTGCTCATCGTAATTTGTTCTGTAATTGTTAACTTCATGATAGAAACAAATTGAAAATTAAAAATAAATACATATATTGTCCATAAATACATTTTATATAATTTTTAGAGATATAAAAATAGCCAGTGTTATGACAGATTTCTTGAAAATTATCCGACCGTTAAGGGGTTATTTTGATGAAATGGAATTATATTTTATTAAATAGAACGAATTAGAATTAATCGTGAGTTAAATGTTTAATCATTATACGTGTGTACTGATTTGAAAAATCGTTCTTAGTTAGACACAGAGTGAATTGTAAATTTTTAGTGTAAGTTGGAAAACTTGGTTTGGTTTGGTGGCAGGTTAGGACGAAAAATCCGGTAAGAACGATTCGACAAAGCCACCTAGACAAAACCACAAGCTAGTTTTTGAGAGGTTATACATTTGTTCTCTTTATAAAAATTTCCCCTCCTCATGATTTCAGAGAGATAAATCATCCAAGGTAGTAATCTTCTATAAAACACTATTGGTAAATAAATATTCAGGTTATAACTGTGATTAATAGAATGAAAGAAACACACTTAAGATTGGCGAATTCGCTTGTCGAACTGGTGAGCCAAGATGAATTTTCTAACTCAAGTGTTTTGACTAAATCATTTTGTTTTATTATAATTTTTTTAAGCAAAAATTTGGTTTGTATATAAAGGTACAACATGTTTTTCTTAAGTTAGATTTAAATAATAAAAAATATATATTTAGGTATAAGGGAAAAAAGCTGGAAAACCCTGGCTTAAAAGCTGGAAGCTGTGTGTACGTCGCCAATAAGTAACATTACAAAATCTTTGAAATTGAATTTTCAAATTGGAGCTGCTAGCTTGTCAACCTTTAGTTAATTTTTAAATTCCAAAACATTCATATTTTTTACGTTTAAAAGAACAGATAAAAATGTATGAATTGTTGTTTTCATCGGGAAAAACGCCGGATGTGTTATTTCATTTTATCCAGGAATGGTGGCCGTTAGATTGTTATGGAGGGCGATTCACTTCATAGCTTCTATCTGAATACTTTCTGGAAGCAAAAATCTATTGCATTTCTATTATTGCATTTCGATTATTTCGTTTTGCGGTTCAATTCCGTTTTGAGTTAAAACTTTTTTAATTTTCGTTTACGTATTATTTAAGAAACGTAAGTAGGTAAATACTGTATATAAGGTTTTGTAAGACAAGCATTTTAATTGTAGTTATTGGCATAGTATTTTAGGTACATCAAGAAGTGAAAATAGCAAATATCATTTTTGCAATATTAACTTAACATAAACTATACATTTGTATCTGAGGGATTCATGAAGTAAACAAAGTATTCGTATGTTGGAACAAATTTATGTGTTTCAATGTGTCCCATTTTGATCAGAATGGCAACAACAGAAACTAATTCTGATGAAGATGGGCGTTTTGACACCCATTGTAAATTTGTACTAATAAACTATTTGCGCGAATATAATATACGTTCTTTACTTCATGAATCTTCTCATGAATCATGAGCAAAGTTGAAGAGATTTTCTGAATATATATGAGTGAATACTTTGAAAACGAACCGTTCTTGTCCCTGCCAGTTTCAAAAAGTAATATAGGCTTTTAAAAGCAAAGTAACTTATTGAAAAATGAGAATGCAGTTAGAGTATATGACAGAAAAAATTATACACGATTTCCTATTTTATTATAGTTTTTTTTTTAGTTTATGGAGCGTGATATGTCATATCCGTGGTGTGTCCCAGCTTCACGTCCGTGAAGTTTGGCAGTTTTATATCTAAATTATAAGATATGAATTCACTTTTTAAATTAGAGAATTGAAGAAAAGAACATTTCGGGAATATATTAATGCTAATTTTATGTTTATTGTTTAAATTTGTATTTATTTTACTGAATATTAAATGCTTGTCTCCAATAACTTCAGTCACATCCGTGGACATGAACAAAAACTTGTATTGAATTCAATAGGTGAATTCAATAGTTTGTGGACATCACGTCCGTGGTTTTTTGACACACGGACATGATTTTTGTATATCCACTGACATGACGTTTTAATTATATAAGAATAAATTGATTAAATATCAATTCGCTATCGTATATTATATTCGTATATGGTTTTATTACATAAGAATAAATTTATTAAATATAAGCGAAGTGCATTATTATAACACTACATTTTACCGCGAACTAATATTACAAAGTAAAGCTGAAATTTTATTTAAGTGTAGTAACCCATTAATAAAAGATTTTATGTTAATTTGGGGGGTTAAACTTTTCTAAATGAAACGTTATTAAATTAATAGTAACTTACAGAATAATAATATTAATTGTATGATTTTTACCGATGCTATATTTCCAATGTAGTATGTAAGTGTAACTTAAGCCCAAAGTTTCAAAAACTTTCCTCAATATTTTTCGCATCAAATGGTTCGTTTTCAGAGCATTCACCCATATGCATTTGTAATTTATAGGTTTTTGTGTTATTAGTAACTTACAACCAGGAATTGAAAAGTTTCATTTAAAAAGTAACGCTGTTAGAGTTACAGGTACTTAAAAGTTATATTTTTAGAAATTTGAAGTTATAATAAAAATGCAATTTAATCACTCTACCGTTTTTAAAGAGAAAAAAAATAAAGATACATAAGTACAAAAACAACAACACTACATAGGATTAAAAACTTTTTACTCAATTTTAAAAGGAATTGAATTTTAAAATTGGCATGCTACAATGTAAGAGCAGCATGTGAAGTAACGGAAAAGTAACGATTGGATTTTTTAGATAACTAATATTAGTAAATCGATTTGATAATGGATGCATACTATAAACATATTTTGTACCTGCATTTTTCTGCATTGTTTAACCCTTTCAGTCCCAGTGATGCCATTTGGAATCATCACTTTCAATGTTTTTTCCCAAATGTTTATGTCCCCTTATGACATCCAAACACACATAATTCGATTCTTCACACTTTGTTCTATTCGACAACATTTAACATTAATCTCAATAGAAGTCAGAACTACCATTTTTTTATTTAGAAAATAGCTAACAAGCGTTTCACCTGATTTTTGAAAAGTTCACTTCAGTTCCACATATTTAAAACACAATTCAAACTATTTCGGTTAAAATAATTACTAATTTTTTTTTAATAATATGGTCAAATGCCTTAAAATATATAACTCGAAGTGTTTTTAGGTAATACATATATTTTTATTCTGTTGTTTTTCAAAGTTAAAAATTTTTGGCATTATTTCAAAAACCATATAAAAAATTAAAATGATTTTTTTTCTTTTAGAACTCTTATTTTTGACCTCAAATAAGCTTATTTTATGAATATCAGATGTTTCTGTAGTGTAGTAAATTTTTGGGACTGAAAGGGTTAAATTCGTCTCAATCAAAAGCTATCAAATCGCCCGCAGGGCAGACAGGCAGTGCCCACTGCATCACAAAAAGCCAGCGACTTCACCGCAACAGTTGACGCAAAACTTTTCTCCGCCAGAAAACTTTTCTTGGCTGCTTTGGCGAGAATGGTGGGTCGCGCATGCGCCAAGACCAGTTTCTCAATCTTTGGAAACAGCTGCAACCTCCAAACATCGCGGGATGGGATCCAAACTCATGCGAAGTCCCAAACCGGTCGGTTGCGAGCTCCTGCGCCTCTTAGATCCCTGGCACGTTGCTCTTGTTAAAAATTATTATTTATTTCTTAGGTTAAGCATATTTTACTTTAAATACTGGACTGAATGCAAAACTTGTATAAGAAGTTTGATGGATCGAGCGCATTGAAACTTAAATAAATTCCACCCAGAAGTTTGTTATCATTTAACAAACTAAAATTTCTATAAAGACTAAAGAATTTTCGAAGAATATGAAAGTAAATTGTTCAAAATGAAAAATCTGTATCAAGAATTGAAAGAATAATACTTTATTATTAGAGTATTGTAGGTAATTTATTTGTTTTAAACTGAAACTTTTTGATGACACATAAAAAGTCTCCTGTCAAGTACTCGTGCCAAAGTGAAATTATGCAAAATATTTACTGGTTTTGTCTCTTACACGTTATGAGGAAAAACAACTTATGCGTCACAATATGCTTAAACATTTTGTGAACAGAAATGTACTTTGCAGAGAAAGATAAAACAAAAATGATAATTTGAAGAGATTACTTTTAAAATTTCTGAACAGATGTCACCGATGAAAATGTTTTCTACAACGTCCAGTGAACATTCCAGGACCTAGCTGAACTTATTCAGAAAAGTATCCTCTCCGTTTGAAACTTGACATCATAACTTTTTTATACATCGACTTATCCCGTTTTATCGAAGAATATCTTCCAAAAGATAAGGATTAAAGGCATTTGATACTTGATTGATGAAAAAAGTAAGCAATATTTAGAAATTTATTATTTTTATTTTAGGCTAATTCCATGTAACTGTAGTGTAAGTCACGATTTAAGCGGAGATTAAAGGCTATTTTAATTAAAAAAATAAATCAAATTAAATAAAATACATTACATTATTTAGTTATAATAAGTGCAGATCAACTATTCCACAATTTTTTTTTTCATTTAATGTTAAAAGTTGTAGTGAGTCACTTTTTACAAACGTGACTTACACTACAGAAAGGATAATTGTGCAAATGTGCATGGAATTATCCGTTAACAAATATATTTGATAGATTTATCTTTTATGCATTTCACAAGAATGGTTTTTGTTTCTATTTCAGTGTATTTAATATAACATTTTAAAGGTTCTTAGTTTTATGATTGACTATTTTTTATGAATTGGAATTTGTTGTTAATCGAAATGTAACGCTACCACTACAATAATATTTTGTTTTATGGTTATAAGAAAAATAGTTACAGCTCTAAGTGTTATGAAATTAATATTTGAACCCGTGTGTAAGTTTCTGGACAAGCTAATTAGGTTAAGAAGATAAGTTATTGTATTTAAGGGGTACGTGACAAAAATTCAAAAATTTTTCGAGTTTTGGGTTTTACTTTTATAAAATAGTTAAGATTATTCTCAAAATAACGGTGTTCTTATTTTTTGCTTTAGTCAATAAAAATATTGTAAAAAACTGCTTTATATAATAACATCCCGTAGGTTCTTACAAAAATGTCAATTTTGGAAAGCTTTTTATAGAGCCGCTGTTATTTAGTGATGTTTTAACTTTCACTTGATATATGTCTAGAGCCATTATCAGTTGGGCATTTGAATTTATACTGCATGCAGATCATACACTTATAAACAACTTTTCTTCCCACAATTCTAAATTCTGTCCTGGGTTTTTGGAAGCACAATTTTTTTACGTTAATGACACCGCAAAAGTGCAAGAAATTGTTAATTTCAAATAATATATCTTTTGGCAACTTTTCCAATTTACTTCTTTAAATTTTGTGATGACAATTCATTTTTATTTTACTGTGCGTCAGAGAGCGATTACTTTTCAAAAATTAAAGTACATATTGACTTATATTGAAAGATATCAACATAACTTTTTAATAATATTTAGTTGTTTTTAATTTTTTCTTTAAACAAAATTTATAAAAATACACTGAAAAAGCTTAGCAATTTTTTTTCTATCACACATAAAAAATTAAGAAGTTTCTTAACAAAAGTGTTGAGAATTAAGACTTTTCTGCCTTTTACTCCTTAATTTCACTAAATATTACTTTTATTGCTAATATAAGAAGATTTAAGGTAGCATTTTGCATTTTTATGCTTTTTAAAATAATTCTTTTCTTAAGTTAAGGAATTTGCACCTGTCTTTTCTTTCTCCATTTTCAAATAACTTTATCGATCACTGAAAAACAAAAAGCCATATATTTGTATACTGTATTATCGTAGATCATTTCAATTTATTCATAGGCCACTATAATTATAACTAATTATTACTTATGCAAACTACGCCTACGTGTTAAAAGGGTTGAAATGAATTCTCACAGGTACTTTATATAAAAATTGTCAAAATAATTAATAAACCTCATCTTGTCTCATTGAAAAACAATTACTTTGTATTGGAGTGTATCAGTAGGAAGCTAAGAAAGTGCTAAACTGTGTATTATTGCTATACTAACAGCTTAGAATTATTGCATTAAAAATGTTCTGAAGTAATAAAAAAAGAACTAGTATTGGACCGATTTTAATTTTTTTTCTTTTTTTGTTCCAATAATGCTCAAACTGTTTATCCATCAGTAAACTACACCTAAATAATACTTTTGTCTTCTATTAACTGTAAAAATAAACTGTTTTAAGTAAAACAGTTTTTCCAATTTTTTTTACCGCATAGTACTATAGACTGCAACTGACTAACCATTTCATTGTGAGAGCTTAGGACTTATGATTTTAAGGCTCGTGGTTCGAACCCGGGTTAGGCGGATAACTATTCTTCGGTACTTATGTGTTTAATATCCTTCCCTATATTACTAGGGAAGGAAATATTTTGTTTCTCTTTACAAAAGTCTTTAAAAAAAGCAGCTTTTGCATTGAAATTACAAATTATTCATATAAATAAATAAATCATCTTGGTAAGTTTTACGGTATTTTTCCGGCACACCAGCTCACAGTTTTTTCTGTAGAACTACATTTTTTTACAGTGTTTCTCATATACCGATATAAGCTAGTTTAATGATGAAAAAACGTTTTTTAAAAGATTCAAAATAAAGTATTGAATCGGCACGGCATTTAGATTACGAAAAAATATCTAACTTTCACTGTAAAACGTTAGGTGTAACGTTACTATATAAAACTGTTCGACGCGCGTGCTGTCTAAAACTATATGTAATAAAGTTACACCACAACTCATATCTAAGTTAATACAGTGTCTAAACTAAGAGATATTAAATTAAAAGTTTTATAATAATAATGCTTTGCTTAATGAAATTTACGAGGAGAATCTGCGAAAAACTAATGCGTTTCTATTATTTTTTAACTACTCTTCTCCGTTAAAATATAAATAAACTTAATTAAAAAAAGAACAAAGGGTAACAACTTATCAATACAGAGTCGCCAGTACAGCCTATTATGTATGTAATATTCATTACGAATTAACTGAAAATAATACTTGAATATAGTAAATACATATGCATAAGTTATATGATACGGGGCTGACGAATTTATTGATAGGGATGAGTAGCACAAAATTGTTCAATTAATTATGACAGCGTTCTTTTAATTTTTTTACCTAAACTTTAAGTTTCCTATAAAAATTTGAAGCATTTTAGCAGTTAATATACCAAAAATTAAACAATCAGAGTATCCGAAAATAAATAAAATAAGTATACTAAAACTATTTATCCTTTCAATGAACGAATTTTTCTAACGTAAATCAAGACTAATGTTCAAAATGAGTATAGAAAGATTTCCCTAGATGGTAATCCATGTGTCATTTCTCTTTATGTGTTGCGAAATTTATGAAAGAGCCTTTCTATCAATTCCATTGGACATTGGCTAGACTCTTAATAAAACGAAGATTTTGTTTTTAAGGTCTACTTAACTGAGGATGTAGTAACTTAATGTTCATGGTTTCAGGAGTTATAGTCTTTAAGGTAGGCGAATACCCAAAATCCCCCAAAATTCCAAAATTTTTACTATTACTTTAATCTTTTCCAAATTTGGCATAGTGATTTCAAATAAAATGAATAATACTATTTAGGCATTTTTCTTTATTTAAACATAATTTATTTATTTTAAACGGTGTTTTTCTACTAAAAAAAGAGGTTTACGATAACAAGTCTACCACAATGAATTTTCATCCTATGAACATTTATTATGTGTTAAATTCTTCGTTTTGAACTGATGCATGCAATGACCCTCTAGAGTTACATACAAATTACAAGAAAAGAAGTTATTAAGAAAAATGTTATAAATTAACCACACAAAAAAAAGTTTTTTTCGATTAAATTACACTTGGACATTTTTTTTAAAAAAAATTTCCCAAAAAGCATTGTTCACTATATTTGAAATCACTATGCCAAATTTGGAAAAGATTAAAGTAATAGTAAAAATTTTAGAATTTTGGGCACTCACCTACCTTAAGTTTTACTTTTTATCTTCGCATTACTAGCTTATATATTTAATTAACTTTATTCTACGATTTTCTTCTTACAATCCTATAAAATGTACATTCTACGTTAATTTAGGTACAAAATGCTACTAAAACTAAGTTTTAGCTAAAATTAAATCTTTCATTTTAACTTTTACCCTGGCTTTTAATTTTTAAAAATGTATGAATTACATAAAAAAATTACTGTTGTACATATTTTACATTGGACAAGTCAACTCATAGTACAGTTAAAAATATCTAATACACTACTACATTTTAGTATTTAAAAGGCAAGGCATTCCTCTTAGCTCTAAAGCAAACATTTTACATTGGACAAGTCAACTCATAGTACCAGTTAAAAATATCTAATACACTACTACATTTTAGTATTTAAAAGGCAAGGCATTCCTCTTAGCTCTAAAGCAACGGAGAAAGTGTGAAACAAAATTTTAAATTGGCATGAACAAAATGAGATAAAAGAGAACGAAACAACGGCCGTCGAACGTGTGTAACTTTAGAACCCCTTGGTTGGAATCGGGCCAAAAGTACTTTACTTCCCTATCTACCACATGCTCTACCTATTCGTAAAATTTCTGCTCTTGAGCGCAACAAGAATAAAGAAAACTGTTGATGAGTTTTTCACTTATATTGTGATGTTCAGGAGGCATAAAACCTGGAAACATTCGAGCTTTGAGTTCATTACGCGATTCGGTTTGCTAAAGAACCTAGAAAAGGCAATTATCACGTGCAAGTTTTTGCTTGTAACATGTTTGTTTTAACTATTATTTCAAATGTGTAATTATTACTGCATCTGTTTTTTTATAGATTATTTATATAGTGTGAAATTTCAAATGCTCGGAATTTCGGATAAGGAGAATTCATATTACTTAAGATAAAATAGACGTTTTATGTGGTCATTGAGTTCATCAAGTGAATGTTATTTGTTAAATAACTTAAAACTTTAACTTTTATGTAAAATTGAATTATATTGTTTTAAATATAAAACCAAAAGGGTGATGGGCTCTTTTATTAGTTTAAAGATTATCGATGTATACGTATTTTAATGCCAACTTATACTCGGGATAGGAATTCGGTTCAGGGATATTAACCAAGAACATGTATATTTAATTTCAAGATTATTAAAAGTTTATAAAATATTGTTATACAGGGTGGCCTAAAAGAAGGGTTATTGTGTTATTTAGAACAGGTATTCAACATAGTCGTTCTTAGTTTTGTTGGTTGGCAAAATAAAGTCGTACTACAGCGTATCTAATCCAAAGAGTAGCGATTAGTGGACTTCGTTTGATTTAGTTTCGAGATAGCTTTGTAATATTTATTTGGTGATTGAGGAATAAGCACATAATGTTTCTGAGAATAAAACTTCAAATCTCGCCCTCTGCCAGCTATCCTATAAAATAATTTGTGATGGTGGAAAATTTGTGCTTTTGTAAGTGCAAACCACTGTAGAGAATCTCAGTGAGGAGCACGGATCCTTAAGACAACTGAAAGTACGAAAAATGCGGAGACACAGTGCGTAGCATAACATTCATAAACATAAAGAGAAGTCCACTCGACTAGCGTCTCGGGAGCTGATTATCCCAAGAGCAACGTTACAACGTCTGATGGACCAGATGAACCTTAAACCTTCTTGAGGACGATCCTAATTACAGTTCTGTGAGATAGTGCGCAATGAACTGACTGAACAACCAGGCATGCTTTCGAAAAATAACTATTGCTATATAAATAACTGTATAAGTTTCTAACTGTAAGCCTACTTTTGGACCACCCTCAATAATGCTTTAAAAAAATTATAATGTTGTTATAAAGTTATTACTTGAATTTTTCAAAGGGTTTGATTGTCATTATATCATTTGCAGTCTTTGAATAAGCTTACATTTTTTGCTTAAAACGAATTCATTTAATTTAATCAGTTAATAATAAAAAAAAATCAAAAAAAATCTACCCAACTATGTCCCCGCAGTTTGTTTAGCTTTATTTTTATATCTATTATTTTATGATTGCTCAATATATTATTCAACAATTAAATTAAAAAAAATAAACTGTCCAAGGTTGTTAGGGGTAATGTCTAGACATTTGTCTTAGGCTAAAAAATAAACACAATTGTAATTATTTTTAAAACACTTCTAATTACTTATTATTAAAAATCTTGATGTACTCATATTTAATCGCAATTTTTAATCGGTACTATCTTTTACCATTATAAAACTTAAGATATTAAAATAAACCTTTTAGGGTAAAAATCACGATAAAAAACTTGGGGCATTTGATGCGCTTTTGATAGCTTTCTCAAGAAAACTTTTAAATAAATAAAGCATTGTCTATAAAATTTTAACAGCTGTTCCAAGTACTTCTCCGTCAAAACCCCGTCTTTTCTTTATTCTCTTGTTAGACGAGCTGTTTAAAAGTAATATTAGAGCGTTTTTCTTCAAAAACTTCACTAATATTTGGCTAGTCAGCTGAGTCGATATAGATATGCAAATTTTGAGCGATCGAAGTTTTCCTAAACACCGCTTTTCTTTTATCGTAATAATTTCGGTTCCCTTTGGACGTCAGAAACTTCATTTCTGAATAAAAAATTGTTCTTCCCAAGGGAGGTAACATCGCTTCGATCGGAAAATATAAGAGAGATATTTCATTGCTCCATTGAGATTAGTAGGGATTCGACCCTTGATCTAATGAATTTTGACCATGGTTTTAAGACACTACTTCTATCACGCAAAATTACATTTATTATTCAGTATTTTATATGGAAAACAGTATTATTGCTACATTTTGTGTCTAACACAAAAGGTTGATAAATAGTGAAATTCTTTATTTTGATTTTAGCAAATTTTTATTTGCTTAAAACTTTTAAAGGAACTTATTAAAAAAATCATTGGAAATGGAAAAGTAGTTTATTTTTGCATATCTTAAATATTGTACTAATAATTTTTCTTTAATCATATTATATAGCGATAGTAAATCAATAAATTGTTGATGTTTTTGATATTTTTAGTCTCCGTGGAGCATATAGATTACTTATCGTTGATTAAAAGTTTACAAGAATCAGTTATTTGTATGAGGAAAGAAACTAAGCATTATAAAAATTGTACCGATAATTTTTCTGTGATCATATAGTATAGCGATGGTCATACTAACAAAATGTTGATGCTTTCAATATTTTTTACTTCCGTGGAGCTTAGATTATTTATCGTTTGTTTAAAGTTTACAAGAATATGTTATTTATGTTAGGGGGAAAACTAAGAGATGTATAAAAATAGCTTCAAGCAGGGCTGGATTTAAAGATTTGCCGCGTGTAGGCTACGATTTGCCTCCCCAGTCACAATATTCTTCCAATTCGGGGAAAGGTAGCTGATTAGCTGTAAAATAGGGTGGTATGTGTTGTTTAAAATAGATACCTATATTATAATTATCAATGTACCTTTACGCACTAAATTGAAAACGAAATAGGCGAATTTCTTTAAACTCTACTATTTGTCTTTCAACTTCGAAATCCGGTTAAAAGGGTGCACTTGTCCTCGCAGCCACCACATTTTCTACGAAATATATTAGTACTATATATACGTTTACGGTGTAAGCATTAATCTAAATTATTTGTTTTCTATCTTAAATATATTCGTATCTTTATAATAATGTTTTTTTTATGCCGAAAGCCTCTCTAATTGGTCGTAAAATTTGCCGCTCCAAAAAATTCGCCACTCTAGACTACAGCCTACTTAGCCTATTTAGAATTCTGGCCCTGACTTTAAGTAGAAAAGAATCCCCATTCTGTTTATATTTCCAGCCCCGTTGTCTTCCCAAATATTGTACTCACCAATGAATTCATGCTGAACTATCGCATCAAATTAATAATCCGTCTCGCAGCTAATTTGCACGCTTGTCTGCACGGCACGATCGGGATTGTAGCGATGGATGATGGTGAATCGCGTTGACCGAGATCGACTGCTTCTGCCAAGTAAGCCAGAGATTCGGTAAGTCACAATTTATCACTCGAACATTTGGCTATTTGTGTACTTGCATTTGTCATGCATTTATCTGTCATAGGGACATTTACACATCTGGATCGCGTTGTAATAATTTAAATTGTTGGAGGAGAGTAATTCTGATGTGATATTCGGTTTCCAGGATCAACTTAAAGGTAGCTAGAATTTTAATGTATGGGCATTTTTCTATTTTTTCATTATTGCACATTGTTATATTCCTTGCTTAATTTGATTCGGCTTTGTAGTTGTTTCATGTAGTATTACAATACGAAATCCTGACGCAAATATTCTTAAAAGGATATATTGCGTTAACAGACATTTTTATTCAGTCTTTAATAATCAGAATTATGCTAGTAGAAAGAAAATATTAATACATTACATTTTCTTACATTGCATACATAATAATGCATTACATACACAAATGTCCACACTTTTGGCCACTACTGTATATACAGGGTGGTTATAAAATAACGCTCGCTATTCGGAGTGGTCTGTAGCTTGAATGTATAATCCGAATGCAAAAAACTTTGAGACACTTACTAATCAAGAAGGGGGAAAGAGAATGGAATCATAAAAAACAAACTCGTCACTTGACCAGGGTTCTAAATTACGAGGCGAAATTAGCTGTGTTGGTCGTAATTGGCCATAATTGACGACGCCTCGTAATTTAGAACCCTGGTCAAGAGACGAGTTTTTTTATTATGATTCTTTTTTATCATTATTTTTATGATCTATCTTTTTTGATAAAATTCTTTTCCCCCCTTCTTGATAAGTAAGTGTCTCAATTTTTGATGCATTTGGATTATTCATTCAAGCTACAGACCAGTCCTAATAGCGAGCGTTATTTTATAACCACACTGTATTATCCATAATAACTAATTACCATCCGCAATTTGCAAATGTCAACTGAAGAACAATTGTCCTTCAATTAGTATAGTTTTTCAGATTCCAATAATAGTTACAACTGCATTCATTCAACGAAAATATTAAAAGCTGCATTTAAATATTCTGATCTTTTTGAAAGCTAATTGTCTACTATCGCCAAAAAAACTTCTAATTCATACATTGGGTTACTTTCTCCAAGACTTCTCACTAATTCCCTTTGTCCCCGAAGAACAATGATTGTCCCCGGGCACGCATTGGGACTTGGCCATTTTTGTCTGTTTCCAACAAAAAGGTGGCTCTGGGGGTTGATTAAAGCCTCCTGAAAGGCCACTCGAGTGCGGAGATTTATTAGCCCAAACCACATAGCCCGATGGTGATGGACACTCAAGCTGGCGAACGGGCCTCAACGCATCGCTCGGAATTAATCTCGCGAGATTTCCCCACTGACAGCGCGCCAGACAAATGACTGCAGCCGTGACTGAGGGAGAACAAATCTTCCCGCGCGCGGGAATCTTGCCGGTCAACTCTACTAAGGGATATGATTGGATCGAAAAAAGTGCTGATTGTATTCAATGTTTGGGATTTTAAAATAAGGGATTCGAAATTTTGTTCCGGTGGTGTAGTTTTCATTTTAAGTTTTTTACACTTTAACAAAATTTTATCACATATTTATCAAAAATGAACATTTTGATAAACATACTTTATTTTTTTGCTTTGGCGTGATTCTTTTGTAGGGTTTGTTTGATCTTTATCTTTTTCAAAAGTCTCAATAAGTTCCAGGTTTAATGAATCACATTCAAATGTATGACGAAATAATCCAAGAGAAAAAAGCTTATTGATCAAAATATATTGTGCAATTAAAAAAGTATTTTGTAAAATTGTCTCCTTCAAATAAATTAATGCTAAATATAAAATTAATACTTATTAAATCAGTGACAACTACTCTTTAAGTTCATTTTTCATTTAAATTGGGTTATAAACAATTTTAAAATTCAGCATAAACCTGAACTTATAATGAAAACTACTGTGGGATTATCATTTTTGTAAAATGAAAGACAAGACTACGCCCTAGGATGCAAAGGGTTAAGGAATGGGCGGGGAGAAGGGGGGGGGGGATATTCCACCCCCACTTTTGTGGTTTATTAATGACTATGAAGAAGAGAGCGTGATATTTGTTTGGTTAAATAACCCCGAGGAGAGAGCGAGAATAATTGATTTGAGGAAATGGGGGTGCCTCGTTAAATAGGGATAAAGGTAAGAGATGGAAGTATCCATTGATTAATCGTCTCTAGGATCTTGATGATAGGGATGTCTCGGACGAAGGCTTGTTGGAGATGGATGGCTTTTTTGTCTTCTCCAACATAAAAAAGTGTGATTAAAATCGAATATTTTGCTATGGTTACTTCCCTTTCGATTGTAAGTGGTTAATCAGTCACTTTAATAGTTACCTTTTGAAAGGCGTGTTATAGAACTTATTAGGTGAATGATATGGATTGTATTAAATGGGTAAAACTACTAGGTCAGGAGTTTCAAAGTGCAATTTTATGCTTGTAACATGTTAATAAGAAATAATCTATTACTGTATATATTTTATACATATTATGTATTGTGTGCAATAACGGATAAGGAGGATTCATATTACTTCAGATAATCTGTAAAATAGACGTTTATTTTGTCATTTAGACAAGCATTTTAAAAAGTATTTTTACTTATTTTATTCTGTTCTCTCTTATAGCGTTTAGCCTTGTTATTTTAAATGAAAAATGAATCAAGCTCATAAGTTATTTTAAATTGATGTACTGGTAAGAAAAGAAATGATACATTTCCTACATTGCAGTTCAAAATAAAGATCGAATTGGTTATTTTGGTTGCTTGATCAAGCACAGTCCCAAATGCACAAAATTAAACAGAAATAACTTGACGGTGTTTTGTATTATCAGGAACTCAGACACTTTTAAAATGCCATTTTAACGGCTTTCATTTACAACTAAGAAGGAAAATATTAACAACTAAAATGCAATCCACCATTGTCCATTCATAAGTCATTGAACTGAGCTATACAAATTTGTAAAGCATTGGGTATTATGATTGATACTGTTTATGACCATAATGCCACTATTTATGGTAATAATATGGTTATGACAATGGAAAAGGACAATTTTTTTTGGATAAACCGGTGTAAATCCGACCAAGTGGTTTTATGACGTAAGTTGGTACAAAGTTTACGTGACGTAATAGTAGTATTATGACGTCTTTAATAAATACTTAAATGTAAATGAACAAATTACGTCTGCTTTTTAAAATAGAACGCCTTGTATCTCTTTCTAAACAAGTAATACGAAACATCAAAAGAATCTCATCGTGACTTATATTATGAATCCATTCTAAACTAATTCAGAAACAAAAAGAAATTCCTTTACATTTTTATTTAATAGACCGACTCTAATATAAAGTTTTTTGAGCGATTGTTGTGAGTTATTCCGTAATGTATTGGAGGGAAATTCCCCGAATTTCTCTAATTGCATTGTTATACTTCTTCCATAACATAATGACTATCAGTCTGTGATATTATTAATAATAATTAATAGAAAACCAGATAGGGGTCCACCTGCTTTTTTGCAATAGATCTTACATCAATGGTTCCTTACCCCAATTGTAATTGAGATCGAATAAATATTTCTGGATATTTGTCAATAAATGGTATGTCCCTTAATTTATTTGGTCAGTGTTGCAGGTATTCTAGTTACCAAAACACCCCTTACAAGATTCAGAATGAGTGACTTGAAGAGTTGCTTACCTAAGCTAATTAAGTAAGCGCCATACTGAATTCCTGTCGATTCCAGGACGCCTTCCAAAGTCGTCGGAATGCTATGCCAGGAATTCTGCTGCCGATATGCGATCGGGATTTTAATAGCTATACACAAAGTTATTCGATGGCTCGACTGAAATTTATAGGTACTAGATCTTATTGCAGTTAAGATGCGGAATGTTCAAGTTTCTGTCGAGAACGCTTTGAGGAATTCTTATTTGGCATGTAATTGACAGTTCAGTGGTTGGAATCGTTGAATAATTTGTGTAACGCGAAAAACCGCCGCATTGTTGGATGGTATGAATTGGTTGTAAATGAATAATTTAGTTTGAAGTGTGAGAAGACAAGTTGGATTTGTAAGGAGCCACTCCAAATGATACGAATGCATGTTCCAGTAATTGAACACACTACTCAGTTAGACAAAATTGTTGACTTTATTAAGGAACTAAATAAGTTTTCATCGGGCAAATATGAATATGCAATCACTTTTCAGATTAAATATGTAAACCGATATTTTTTGGTTTGAAATGCGTATGCTTTAACTATCGATATCTGGTCGAAATTAAGTAAATATTTTTTAATTTAGAGAAATTATCGTTAAAAAAAACATACACATTAACAGGATTTATTTCAGCAATTTATATCATATAAGAGAAAGCCCATATATTTAAACAGTCATGGAAATTGTAATGTTACAGAGTCAAAGTAAATGGTGATTGTACATACAGACGTTTATCCTTTAATTACCGTTCCGGCAAAATCCGGCCGAATAGGCCGAGACCACTTCATTTAATTTAATCATTTATTCATAAATAACGACTTCATTAATATTATAATTATTCCTTTTCTTTGTTTTTTCATTGTTTTTTGTTATTTAAATCATAATATAACGATAAACTGGATTACTTAAATTTTGCGAACAAATATAATTATTTGTTCGAAAAACTCGATTAAATACTTAGTTCCAATCATAAAAAAAATCAAATAATACAAATATGGTAATCAAAAATTCAATAAATCTGTCAAAGTTGAAGACCAATAAAAAATTTGGTCTATTGCGAGAAACCTTGACTTTCTTGCCGAGTTTGACAAAACCCGACAACTTGAAGGTCCATAAGGGGTGATGCTAGGATGATGGTTTGTCAGGTTACAAGAACAATAAAGGCTGAGAAAAGGAAAGAAAGATTTTAGGGTTATAAACTTCACGAAGAGGTCCCTGCACACAGTGTATGCCAAGAAATGATGACCAATTTTTTTTGGAGGAAAGGGTGCTGCTGACACAAACCGTTGTTTTCCTTTCGACATTTTTTTCTGTAGTAATGTCGGACTTTCTTTTATAGAACTCGACTATGGGTGCGAAACAAAGGCCGCAGCAATCCACTCTTTTTCCTTTTCTTGTTGTTGAAAACGAGAGAAGTGATATAAAACAACGTTATTACTTCACAATGGGAGGAATAAAAATTGGGACAAGGAGTGGTAGATGCTGTGAGGGTTGGTAGGGCGGAGTTATTGATGTTGAGTTTGTGTTTATAAGGTTTAGAAGCGTGTTATCCGATTCGTAGATGTGATTGCTTACTTAACTAAATAAGTTGTAGTTTTTTTTGTTATCTCTTGCGATTGTTAGGGGTTTACAAAGATTGGAAACAGTTTTATGAATTACTAAAATTATTTGAGGAAATGCTGATTTGTGTGTACTTACAATATGACACCACCTAGCATTGTTTAAAAAGTAATAACATATTAAAGTGGATTTTGGGAAAAATGTCTTGAAACAATACTGATGTTATTGGCTAACATTATGTCTGTGATATAAATAAAGATATTTTTGTCCTCAATATTTTGTTTCACTAAATATTTTAAATTTGCATTATGCATGCAGTTATGCATCGATTATGTTATGCAGAAACCTTAATTTTTTAATGCTTGAATAGACATTTGCTAGTTGAAATAGGAAACTTAAAATAACACAAAATGCAAATTCATCGCTTCCATTGTTTGACCAATTGCATAACTAACAAACAAAACTTTGGAAATAGCTGATTGTTGTTTTCTTACAGCTGTGTTATGGTCCGTTGGAAACAGACATGCGAAATAATTTATTGCTGTTTTTAGTACAAAATAAAGAGCACAGAACTCTTTCATCTAAATCTTTTTTTAAGACAGCATCTCAAATTCTTAATGTAGACATAAGTTTTCGTCGGTCTATATCAATCACTGCTTTCCAGAAATACTACAAATCAATGCATTGCTACCACTCTGATTACATTTTAAAGAGTTCGTATTAGTAACAACTTGTAGCTTGAAATAATTTTACACAGGTCAACTTGTTCTAGATTTTTAAATAGAAAAAGAGAGAATTTAAACATAACATTTAATTAGATATTAGATTAGTACATATTTTTACTGTCACTTATATGTAAATTTAATTATAAGTACATTTAGACTTAAGTGTAGTTGGGTGATAGCATTTCATAAGGTTTCTTCAAAATGTATTTTTAGAAATATATTGTTATTTTTCAAAAATTGCTATTTATCTATCTGTAAACATTTGATGATTCATGAGCTTAGTCTCCAAAATTATGTCACATAAGAAGTCGAAGATAGTATTTATCTATAGCCTAATATAAAATTACCTTAACTTAGCATTAGTGATTTGTAGGCAAACCCTTATTGACTACAGTTTCGCATAAAATCTCGATAAATTTAGTAGATAGCTTTAATAGAAAGATATCACGATAATGATTTCAATTTCCATTAAAAGCGGCAGCCTAATTGCAGCTCAAGTTTCTAGAGTACAGCTGTGGCCTCAAAGTATTTCGGATAGCGTTCTTAAAGTTTTGGTTGTTATAGGGTAGATACATATATATTCCAGCTTGTGTGCTTGATCAGAGATCCACTTTATAAGTCTTCGTCAAGTAAGACAGACACAGAAAGAATTTTTACTGTCACAGAAAAAGGAAGTACACCCAGGGTGAAGGCTGGAATCGAACCCGCAGCCGTTACAGCGCACAGACTGCTAGCGTAATGGTCCAAACCACTCGGCCATCCGGGCCCCTTTGGTTGCTATATGTTTCTCTCCCGATATTTTTATGAATTGTATCATTATTATTAATAACTTATTTTCAATTCAAATGTTCAAGTTTAAAATTTTAAAATATCTTAGAAGAATAAATAGTCTAAGAACTATTGAATAGCCTTATAAAGCGTTTTTTAGTTGGTTATGATTTTGAACGTCTTGTCATGCTATACATTTTTATATGTATGAATAATACATTCTTGCATTTTATGACAGATTTGAAGTTTTATTTCAAAACAGCAAATTAATTTTCAAAGTTCTGTTATTTGGTAATTGCAGGATTCTGAAAGAGTTATTAGGATACATTTAATTTTTTTTAAGAAAAATCTTTAATATTCAGTTAGTGAATATATTTTAAGTAAAAACATAATTGTATTTCTGACATAGTAAATAAGTTATCTTGATCCTAACTAACCAAAGATTGTAAGCAGAATATTGATATAGCTAGCTTTAGTAGACGAGCTAACTATAAAGAGAGTGTAAATATAAGAAGTTTCCCCCGAAGTAAGCTTCTCCGTTTATCGCAGTTACATTATGGGCAGTTCAGGCAGAGTAGACTTGGTTTGTTGTCTGCGTGCAAATAAGACTTATTCGTGTTATTTTGTTAGTATAGATGAATGTATTGTATATATGGTTGGAAAGAGAATAAATTTATAGCAATGAGATTATAAAAGGTTTGCTTAAATAAAAAATAATGTATCTAAATCCTAGCAAAAAATTATACATTATTTAACATCGACCCTCTTTATAATGGATAACGCATATATGATACAATTTTTTAATTAAAATATAAAACTCATACATTTCCAAAGAAGTTTCCAAAAACACTCTTTATAACATAATAAAAATAATATATAAGACAGGCTTTTATAGTAACATAAAAATATAAATATTCTGCATAGTAGTGTTTTGAATGTTATTTATAATTGAGTTTAATATGAATGAGCCAGTGCAATAACGATAAATGTGCATTGTCAGTTGAACCAGTTTTCTTCACATCGCAAATAAAATTTGAGTTTAATCTGAGTGAGACAGTGCAATAACGAGCAATGTTCATTGTCACTTGAACCAAATTAAACTTATTATCATCTAATAATCCAAGTAAGATTCAGAAAAGTATAATATAATGTAGTACTCATAGTAATATAGTACAATTCTAATTTGAAAATGATGGGAAGAAGGCCATAAAGGAATTAAGTTGGATTCCTTACAATGATGTAGTTTTATAAACTCTACCAACTAACGTGAGTAGATAAATATAATTCTTAAAACAATATTAACAAATTTATGAATAATAGAAATATTATATTTGCAATGATGGCAGTTCAAAACTCTTGATTAATAAAATTGGGTCTGAATATACAAAGCTTAAATAAATATGAAATCTATAAATCTATCTTTTCAGAGCACATATATAAGTTGTTAAAGGTACATTTTTATTTTAATAGTACTTAATAAGTTTTTAAATCTTTCTTCTCCAGTGCTTAATCACGCATTTGAAATGATTAGAAATATTTCATGTCAAACTTCATACCTGTGTGCTTATTTTCGATCCCTAAGTAGAAGGCTTTGCGAATGATAGAAAAAAATGTTACGATTTATAGGATTGCCCTTGGCAATACGAAACGTTAAAAGAAATGAGCCATCAATTCCCTCCTCAAATGCTTGTTCAACAAAGCGAGGTGTTAAAGTACTTAAGGGGGAATGGGCGTGCAGGACCGGGGGTCTCCAAACTCAAGTGCCTCAATGTTAATCCAATGGGAAAAAATTATTTTCTTTGCCACATTTCTCCGGCTGTATTGAATATTTTTACAAGCGGATTTTTTTATGTGATAAATGTAGCTGACTTACAGGTCTCTATCTTCCCACTTTTTGAAATTGCTTCGAATATTTTGTGTAAAATAATTTATTGAATATTAAAAAAAATATTCGTACTAATTTTAAAAAGTGGGAAGATAGAGACCTGTAAGTCAGCTACATTTATCACATAAAAAATCCGCTTGTAAAAATATTCAATACAGCCGGAGAAATGTGGCAAAGAAAATAATTTTTTCCCTTAGGATTAACATTGAGGCACTTGAGTTTGGAGACCCCCGGTCCTGCACGCCCATTCCCCCTTAAACACTCGCATATCTCCACGCATACCTAAGTTCGGGAGAGGAAACTGCCGTTTAAATAATACATACTAGATTTCGAAATCCTCCTTCCCTAGTGCTTAATCACGCGGCTTAAATTCAGCGCCTGCAAACTTCAACAGAGGCAGTTATTATTAATTAATACCCGACGTTTTGAAACGCAAAAATTGATTTTTAAATAGCTTGTCAGGTATGAAGCAGGCTCGAGTGTGCTTTACACAGCACAACATGATTCGATTAGAGGCAAGTTGCACGCGAGGCAGTTAGCCGTCCCACTGGGAAATGGAAAAGTTTCAAACAGACTTGTGTTTAGTTTTCATTAATATTGCAAGGCATTGGGGAGACTGCATCAGAATAAATGCCTTACAAGTTTGGAAAAGCGGCTCCGAGTTTATAATTCTGAAGTAGGCTTTTTTGTATTTGGTTTGACGTGGTGTGAAATAAAGCGTTAAGGTCTTATTAGGGATTCTGTGTCGGTGTAGGAAAGGGGTTATTATTTTATTACGTTTCTTTGAAAGTTAAGAGTGGAGTTATGGTGAGTTAATATAGAAATATAAAATTTTGATCGTAGGGATTGTAATATTTATGCTGTAAATGGTTTAGTTTAGTTTTGAATTATCTTTGCAATAGTGCCACAATGAGGGCTATTGGTGAATGGCGTCGTGTTTTAGAACCACAGTCAAGTGACGAGCCGACACTTGAATAGGCACCCAACGCAACCGTTAAGGTCGACGTCGTACGCAGCGTTGGGGCTTTGGAGGATATTTAACGTGCACTCCCTCAACCCGGGGTATTATTCGTCGGACATTTTGACTGCATGGGCTGTTTCACAGGTCGGCAGGTATTTTGGCGATGCCTTAACCCGAGCCTGGAACCTTCCACATGCTAGGCGAATGCCTAACCGACTGGGCTCCCCAGCCCCTAAGCTTTAAATGGAAATTCTAAGTGTAATTATTATTTCGAGTACTGGGATTATTTTGTTGCAAGTAATATCACAGTACAAACAATTATAATATGAGCACAAAAAATATATCGAGCAGCACAAGTTTCGTAACTATGATCCTAGATACTAAAATTCACACTTTTGTTCGGTTTTAACACAATTTGATATATAGTGAAACATTTTTTAAAACGATAGTTTAAATAAAGGTAAAATTATTAATGTGAATCAATATTTAATTTATATATTTAATTCTTAGACGGTGATAATTTTTCAACTTATTTGTTGACTGTAAGCGTTCTCGACTGCAAGTAAGTGTAAATAAATATTCATTTCTGAGGAGTCTGAAATATAGGTAATATAGTGTTTATTTATACAATCCATAACAAATTTTTTAGCCGATCATGTATTTTCCCATTCACGGAGAATTAATAAACAATCTGACTTTATGATGCACAATGGTCCGAAGTCTTATGTTTAGTTAATTATTAGGGGAGAGTGTTGTACCTTGGGACGCTTGTACCTTGGGACACTGACAATTTCTAAGAATCTATTGGCAATACTCATACATTGTTAATTTCTAATAGTAGCCTCAACCAACAGACATCATCATAATAAAATTTAACACTAGCATCATTGAATTGATGAAATGGTGACAAAAAATAATATTTCATTACCCCAAAGTAAATATTTTTCTCATTCTAATATAATTTTTTACCTTAGTACTCTTACAAAAAGTCAACTGCATTTTATTTTCTTCATAAAAGAGAAGATTTTAAAACATTTTGGTTATGAGAAAATAATGATAATGCATTTGGATTGGCCACTATCTTGCTTTCATTTAAACCATGTAGTGTGTTGTACCTTGGGACAGTATTAATAATTTGATTAAATTCTTAATAATTTGGATAAATAAAAATATCTTTATTATTTATTTTAAGAGCAATTCCACAAAACATGTAAAATACAACTCAGCTTTGTTTTGGATATATTTTATAATGATTGAAGTTTGAAAATATAATTCTGGCAACACCTGATAAATCTTTTTCCTTCCGTGTGATGAAATGTTCTAAAAAGCACATTTTCTGATGTATTTTGAAATAAAGTTTGTTTCCTGACACAAATTAGTTCAAGTGTATGACTATTGACTGAATTATAAAGCATGTCCCAAGGTACAACATCATGTTGTACCTTGGGACAGTTTATCCTCTCTACTTTAAATGAGTGGCAATTTTTTAATTTCAAGCTGCCAGAATTTAAAAATATATATTATAGAGGAATATATTGGTGTGTTGAAATGCTGCTTTGAAATTTTTATTTTGACAATAATTATCGAAGAAAAAAATTAAAATGTAAAAATTGTCCCAAGGTACAACACTCTCCCCTACCTACCAATTATTTTTCTTTATAATTAACTAGTTGAAACATTAAATCTTGACGCCACAAATAATAGTTCAAAAGGCAAAATACTTTTGAATTTTTTGTACTTATGATCTAAAATTGCCTCTAAAAAACAGAACTAAAATTTCGGATGATTATTTTAAACAATTTAAAGTATTTTTTAAAATTATTTTCTTCCTCCAAAATTATTTTAAATTCGACATTTTTTTTGATAATAATAATGAGAGCTTGTTATAGCTGGAAAATATCATATGTAATTACATTTAAGAAACAAATTAAAACACATGAGTAGTCCATTTAAATGTCTTAAAGGGCTGGGGAGCCCAGTCGGTTAAGCACTCGCTTAGCATGCGGAAGGTCCCAGGTTCGGGTATGGGCATCGCCAAAATAGCTGCCGACCTATAAACGGCCCGTGCAGCCAAAAATGTCCGACGAATAATACCCCGTGTAAGGGAGTGCACGTTAAATATCCTTCAAAGTCCTAACGCTGCGTACGATGTCGCCCTTAACGGTTGCGTTGGGTGCCTATTCAGGTGTGGCTCGTCACCTGACTATGGTTCTAAAATACGACGCCCGTCGCCAATAGCCCTCGTGTAGCTCTAGTGCGACGATAATTCAAACCAAACCCAAACTCAAATGTCTTAAAATTACTCCAAAATTGACAACTAGCATTTTTGATAGTTAAATAGATATCTCATGCAACTTCTAGGAAAGTTTCAACTAATTTCTTTTGTTATATTTTAGAAGCAAAGGAGAAAACTATGACTGCTTACAACATTATTAAGTACCTTACCGACATGGACTTAGAATGACATATCCTGGGGCTACACGTTTGAAATTATTAAATTTCCCAATCATGAAAGTTGAAGTAGGAACTAAAATTATTAATACTTGTATGCTTATAGACAAAAAATCTGTTAAAACTAAAGGGAGAGATGAATTTTTTATGCACTTTATTATGATGTGCGTTGCTTTCTCTGATGTATTTGAATATAGGAAACGGATATTTTTGGGTATAACTAGCCCCAACAATTAAAATATTCTGACCTTAAACCGTTTTAAAACTTTAGAGGGGAAAATATGTGTAACACTTTTAACACCATTTTTGTGCATTTATTTGATAAAAAATCAATCTTATGTCAATTTATTTTCTTATTAGGTCCATAAAACATTTATGTTGCTTTTTCATGTTTAGGTCAATGGCTGTTTTCAGGCAAAATTTAAATTAAAATCCCTTACAAAAATCATAAATATAACTTTTAAACTAAATTTGTTTGTTTATTTTGCAACTTTTCATTTTACTGGTATATCATAAAAATAGTAAGTGCATTTTATCCATTTAAAATATTATAAATTAGGACTTCAAAGGTATGCAGCTGCTTTATCATTTAATTAGTTCTTTAACTACATTACTATCAGGAATTATAAATATATTTTATTGGCGTATTATTTTTAGAACTAAACATTTATTTAAAGCAGGATAACTTTTTTTCTCAGTTTAACTTTCCAGTAAAATACCCAATACTTAATCTACTTTGACATCATTACACTTATAAAAACACTTAACATGCGAATAACCTGTAATTAAATTCAAAAAGTTCTTTTACATGACTTTGCAAATCCAGCTTAAATGGATTATTAATTTAATTAACTTCGAAGAAAACATAAAACAATTGCCTTAACAAATATTCTTAATCTTCATACGATCGGTCCAATCTTTATTGCTGATAGTATTTCACTTTTATACAATCTCCTATTTAAAAAAACATGCTTATTATCATAATAGCTCAAAGGTTTTCCTGGTAGGATTACGAATTTTGGTGTTTTTCATTAACTTTCAGACCTGAATCACTTTCTGCAAAAAACTAATGGTTTTATATTCATATTTAAAAAAAAGTTATTAAAAATATTAAATATTTCTTAAATTATATAAAATTACTTTAACATTGTTTAGAAAGTTGTAAAGTAACACAGAAAAAGTATCGTCTTTCTACGTATATATTTGAAGAAGTTATGATCAAAATTTCGGAAAGCTCATTTAACATTATGATCGATAAGCTTTCGGTAACCACAACTCAACAACTCTGAGGAAACTGATAACTGAAATTTGAAAAACTGATGAAAATGAAAACTATTTGGGGAAGTTTGACGAATTTGAACATATCTTGACCAAGGAAAAAAATGGGTTTTGCCATTTAAAATTTAAAAGTTTGTTTTAATTTCCATATACAAACTTTTCCCTTTTCCTTACGAACATTTGTTTTTATCAATATACACAAAACGTTACTTAACGTTATTTACGTTAAAATGATGTATCAGAATTGCTACGTTTCTTCCGTTTCCCCCCCTCAACTGTACCAGGAAAAGGCACGCATCTAAAATAGAGTTAACTTCATGAATTTAAATCGTTAAAATAGCAAAATCTCTTGATGTTTTTTAATTTATGCAATTCTTAGAACGATAGAACAAAAATAGTGTAAAATAAACAATTTCGTCACTATTTAACGCACGAAATTCAATAAAATGCAAAAATACAGAGGATTTCTTAAAACAAAACTTTCTTTGCTTATAGTACGTATAAACTTTTCTTTGTAACTCTGGTAACACTTGGTATAATATGTGAACTTTTACATTATTTTAGTAAATATCATTTTTTTATTAAATTAATAAATGTAACGCTGCGTGAAACATAAAATTTTAATTACATTTAATTACACTTTTACTTACTCTGCCGTCAAGTTCTTTTCAAGTAATTGAGAAATTAGTTTTCATACTAATGTTGTTTATGTTAAGGTCTTTCTGTCTGTGAAAAACTGTATTTTATCTATTTTTCTTTTTAAAGTATATTTCATATTCTAAGAAAAATGTCAAAGCTAAAGAAAAACATATTGTTTATTGTGACAGTATTCTCAAACCCTAAGTAAACAATTTCTAGAAAACCCGGAAAAATGATATTGTTTTCGTTTCTAAAGGTTTTTTGTTACAAATTATTATTAAGTTAACCTGAAACTACGAAACATTTGCATTGTTATTTTAAGTAAGCATATAAACTGATATTTTATCAAATGATATATTTAAAAATAAATTAGTACATTCGTTTGATATTGATATATGTATTAACTAAAAATTCTCACATTAATACATTACTGATCACAAGATTAAAGTATGCTGTTACTATGTGATTTATAGAACGTGGTTATATCAAACCATCAATGCCTAAGTAGCCAATTTTATGTCAATGTCTATATAGAATTATAGATCGATATTTACATTATTAGACATTCGTATATCTACATTCCGACTGAAATGCCTGTAACTGTATTTTTGCATATTAATCCCTGGTTTAGCATGACATAAATGCCTTATGTAATGTATATATTTAAAATTTTAGTTCTTTTTACATAAAGTTACTTTAATCACTCGGATTGTTACTACGATTCGGAATATTAATTCATAGTTAATCAAACGTTTAGTTTAGGAAATACATATTAGTAAATTTATTTGTTATATAAGTATTAAAATTAGCTCGTCCTAATACAGCACGGCCATTATGTATGTACATTTTTATGGCAAAGCATAAATGTCGACGTAGTGTAATACATATATTTATTTTTACTTTTTAAGATTTTCGTATACCTACTTGTCGCTTGAAAACGCATGGACGTAAGTGTCCTAGGGCAAGATTCGGAGAAGAAGCCAAAGGAAAAAAAAAACAACCTGACGTACTTTTTATGCCTGTGCCCAGAGATAAAAACGAATGAAAAAAGGAAGACAGCGTCGATAAGAAAACAAGGGAAAAGAAATTCGGCCGTTCTGTCACTTGTAGTAGACCAAAGCACGTGGAAGAGGGAAATAAATGGAGTAAGAAAACTTAACGTGAGAAAGTATTGCACATTGACTCGTTGCCTGGGGGGTATACGGTCCACAGATATGCCATCAAAGCTGCGAGCTGTAAGACCGAGAGTTGGTTTGCTTAGCCGTTGTGAAACTCTTCAACTAAGTGACAGATAGTAAAGTAACCGTTTTTCGCCATTGTGGAATGTTTTTTGCCCAGTTACGAGTGCGTGGATGGCTTTGGGAGTGGAATTTCGCGGACGGCCATGTTCTTTTATAGGTGGAGATATCGGGCTTTTCGAGGAACAATGTTTATCGCCGGACAGTGGCAGGAAATGGAACATTTGTTGATTTCCGTGGCGGCTTTCACGGGAATGAGGAATAGTGGGTGAGAAATGGGATTGGAGGATTTTTTTTTGTCCAGGACTTTTAAAGATAATTTAATGGTCGGAATTTGAAAAGTTTTAAGTGGGTCTTTCATTCTGTTGGCAAATGTTAACTTAAAAGTAATATTTGTTTATTTCTGTAGACGGTCAATTTCTGTGATGGTTCATTTGAGTCTAAGGAGGCTTTTTTTATGGCATGAAGTACATTCAATGTTTTGAATTTGTAAGGTTATTTTTCAGTTATAACGTTAAAAAAAATTTTGTTGATGATAAAGTTAAATGAAATTGAAAATTTCTTGATTATTCATAATGATTTCCAAGCAAATGGAGAATAGTTGTCCAAAACAGATTTGAAGAAATGATTTAATTTAAAGCTATTTTTTAAAAAAAACTCTTTTACAAATAAATCTTTCAATAAGCCTTGAAATATTTAATGTACATTTAAAAATTAGTATTCATTATAAATTTCTATGTAAAACCTATAAAGAATCACTACTTGTACTTCTCATTAAACAAATATCCCGTACTTGATCTTTCAAGATTGTAATTGAAACAAAAAAAAAATTAAAAATACTATCCAACTAAACACTAATTTTTTTTTTTTTTGAAAACGTAAGTGAAACAAATCTTCGTTTCTTAGGATAACATAGTTCGATCAGATTACCTCTTTGAAACGTCCCATTTTGAAAGTGCTGTTTCGAGGTTCTGGTTTTAACACAGCAATGTGGATCGAACCTAACGCCTAACTAAAAATGTAAGTAAACTATTAGTAAAAAAAAAATTAATTGTTATGAAAAATGACAGTGAGTGCGCCGTCTAGAAGGGAAGAGCATAGGCTTTATAGCCCGTTACCCCGCTCGTCAGAAGAGACAGTCACAAGGGACACGCAAAGGAGGACGACACAAACACATAGACAAATAACAACATTTCGTCACTTAAGTTACCACATGGGCTATCTCCCTTTGCACAACGGATCAGATTCTGTACGGTAACCCTTGGCGAACTTACCAAAATCGCGCCAAAGGTCCGTATTCTGGCGACTTTTGACGTCACGCTGTCTATACTGCGCTAATAAATAATTTGTCAGATGTAATGGTCCGTACAGTAAAAATGATGCATTTTTCAAAGTGAGATAGCACATGCGGGAACTAAAGTGATGATTTTTTGACAAACACAAACATCCATGCCTTACCGGGATTCGATTCCGAACCCAGAAGCTCCAAAGGTTAGCACTCTAACCATTGCGCCACCGCGTCGGCTTGTAATTGTTAAAAATGAGGGCAAATTGTGTTTGAACAGGTCATTCTTTGAAACGGGAGCAAGCAGCGTTTCTTTCGTCTATCTAAACCCGAGTGTAAAAGTTCCTTGTGGACTGATAGACTCAGCTGATGGATGATTCGGGAGATAAGTCACTATTTTTGCGACTTGACAGATCGGTCTCCCGTTGCCCGGTTGTAAGATCGTGATAAGGGAGTTCCTCTGCCTTTAATCAATTGAAAAAGGGAGTGAAAGATGTTGGATTTGAAACGACAGCTTCCAGTCGGGATGAAAGGACTTTCTGCAATCTGCTTTCGCTTCTCGGATTCACTTTTTTGTCTCATCTGGAACTGTAAAAATCAGGACGTGAAATTGTTTTTTTGAAAGAGAAATGTGATTTTTTTTACTGATATTTAATTTATTAAAAACTTTTGGATAAAGAGACATTTACAAGATTTTTTTGTATGTAAGTTGTTTATTCTATTGGTTAGAGTACTGTCCAGTTACATGTTATGTGTATTTTTTTTAAACATTCTTTGACGGAATTTTGTCATGTGCTTTATTTGTTTTGGATCACAAATAAATTTACAGCACAGGGTTATGGCAGTACTTGTATGAGGGAAAATTAGAGGGATAGATTTCCACAATGTGTGACCTTTAGTGTATGGATTTTAGTGTGATAAATTTTGTGTTTACACCTAAGTAATTGAAAAGTGCTTATTAATTAGAAAATACCAAAGTTAGGTTACTAATGTTTTACCATTTGGATTATATGTAACAAGTGTACACAAAGAGAAAAGAGTGTTATTTAATTGCAATTTCCTGCAGTTCAAATTATAAATGAGAATTTTCATTTTCTGCTGCAATTTATTTTAATAAATTACAAATTTTAACTTAATAATTTTGGCAGAACATTTTCGACACACGTGCTTTGTATAGTCCCTTTTACATTCGTTTACAATTTACAAAGCTTAAGGATTAAAAGAGTGTTTTAACACTTTATAAATAATAATTTTTTTAATACTTTAATCATGGTTGGTTTTACACAAAAAGAAGCCATAAACAACTTTTATGGCTTAAAAATACAAAATATCTTTTGACTACTTCTTAAGATTTCGAAAGGAAGCCAAACATCTTTTTTCCAAAATTATAACCACACGTAAATGTTTCAAATATTAACGAAATATCATTAAAAATATGCATGTAAATAATTTAATTCCCGAAGATTTTTTATTGAAATATGTTGAACTTATTTAACCATATTTAACAGATTTTTGAAAAATGGTTGACTTTAATTTTAAAATTAAAAACTGCAGTTGTAGATTCACCCTCAGGCTTTACTCGCTTTACTTGAAAGGATTCTTTTATTGCCTTTCTCCAAACTCACCACAAGTGCACAAAAAGTGATAATAAGTATTTTGATTATATGAACGATCCTATAATAGCTCGCTTCTATTACAGGTTCAGATGGGTTGGGTCCCTCAGGGGGAGTTTCATTGTGGTCGTTTTCAGAAGGCTCCACACTCTATTTGTAAACAAACTCTTATCTTCCTTTTGCCTGACTTTGCCATAACTTTCTAATAAAAGTAACCTTCTGTGCTAGAAGATGCTCTTTTATTTTTTGGGTCATGGTGTTTAATGAAAGTGGTGTAAATCGTTTTTTTTTTAAGATGCAAGTCATATGAGTGTTACAGAAGCAACTGCCGGTTATTTTTAACCATTGTTTTGAACGAGCGTTAACTGATACTTTGAGTTTCAATCAGTCATAAAAAAGCGGCTTCAGATACTTAAGGTAGGCGAATACCCAAAATTCTAAAATTTTTACTATTACTTTAATCTTTTACAAATTTGTCATTGTGATTTCAAACATAATAAGCAATGCTTTTTAGGCATTTTTTTTTATTTAAATATAATTGATTTATTTTAAACGGTGTTTTTCACCTAAAAAAAGGGGTTTGCGCCAACACTTCTAGCATAAAAAGTTTTACATTAATTTACCTGAAATTTTTTACAGATGCTATTTCAATATATATCTGTGCCATGAACCTCTAACATCCGGTGCAAATATACAAGTTTTTTTTTAAAAAAATGTCCAAGTGTAAGTTAAGCAAAAAAGATCATTTTTTTGTGGTGAATTTATAACATTTTTCTTAATAACTTCTTTTCTTGTAATTTGTATGCAACTCTAGAGGGTCATTGCATGCATCAGCTCAAAACAAAGAATTTAATGCATAATTAATGTTTATAGGATGAAAATTCAATGTGGTAGACTTGTTAGCGTAAACGTCCTTTTTTAGTAGAAAAACACCGTTTAAATTAAATAAATTATATTTAAATTTTTTGGGTATTCGCCCACCTTAAAAAAAGGAAGAGCCTAATTGTGAGTTTATTATATTATTAAACGCATAATTAACGCAGGTATAGCATAATAATGTGGAATCTATATGGGCCCATTTGGGTAGTGTTGGCCGTAACCAAATGAGCCCATGTGTGATTCCCCCCCAAAACACGACCCTTTTATTTTTGGTTAAACCACATGGGCTCATATTCTATGTAAGTCAATTTTCAATTATATCTTATTCACATCTATCGCTAGAGAAATTATTAAAAACGAAGAAACAGTTAACCTTTTCTGTGATAAAATGATACTAAATAACAAAGCCATATAATTTTACACTTAAATTATAATTACATTATCCAAATAGTAACTAATACGTGGTCTCTATTACTTCTTTCGATAGCATGGACTCTATATGAATAGCCCCTAATAATCTTTATGATTGACCGACACTGTGCCCATATTGATATACGTGATTTAATTGATTTGACAAAAATCTTAAATGGTATTCATATAAGTTGGTGATGCGTAAACCGTTAAGATGATAATAGGCTACCCTCGTGAGGCCAGAGTTAGTGAAATCAATCATTTAGTAAGCAGTGTTAATTATTATTTAGTTAGAGTAATTTAAATGAAAATAAAACTATTTTTAATAGGTAATTCAAAAATCTTGCACTGAAAAAGTTGCCCCTAGACCCTTACATTACGAATTACATTAATTTATTTTTCTGTAGCGTTGTAGAGATTTTTTTTACCACTGTGCCAGTGGAAGGTTTTTTGTAATACAACAGTATTTTTTTTTACTGAGCATGAAGTATTCCCGTAATGCATTAAAAAGTCATAAAATTGCTAATTGTTAACTCATCCTCTGTTTTTTTGTTTATGGCTCCGCGTTAAGCACACTGAACTTAAAGCTGATTGTCTTATTGATGAAACAATCGATTACGTGTTTTAGCTTCCACATTGCGTTTATAACGTAAAAAGTGGAAGGTTTTATAATCGTTCAGTCCGTCTGTCTGTCCGCCCGTCACCAGATTTCACAGAACGAACCAAAAGTCGCACAAACAAGTGGGAAACGTCATTTTAAAGCAAAAAATCTGGCTAGGTTACATCCCAAATTTCATTAAAAAATTTAAACTAGAAGTGTATTTAAAATTTAAATAGCTAAACATTTAATCTACATTGAAATAACATGCACAAATTCCATTTTCATTCAATATTTTCATTGTCGTTTCGTCAAACGTACTAGAAACTTTATTTAAAATAAAAATAAAACCTTTAAAAGAATATTTATTTATGTGATATAATAAAGTTTGGATTGTTGTAATATCACAATAGAGTTCTTTTGATGGTTCATTATATACGTATGAAGAAAGGTGTATACAAAATTTTAATTTTGCATAAAAAATATGCAAAGTTTCGCTTTTATTTTTAAACAATCAATTTTACTAATTATATATTTTTCGAACAGTGAATTAAATTGTGGTGGCTAAAAGATATTCATTAAAAAATTGCATCATTATTCTACGAATTTCAAATAAATTTAGCAAACGATAATGAGTGATTTTTAATTTGTTAAAGAAGATTAATGAAAATAGTTAATTTTGGCGTTTTAAATTTTGAATTAGAAGCTCTGTTAGGAGAATTTCTTTCTGAGGTGTACAAATAGTGTTTTCTGTGAGCATAAATATTGTATGGAAGTGGTTTAAGTGACAGATTCTGTAACAAACCTACTTGTTTACTTTTTTATAAACAGCTAACATTATGATTAAAAAAAATGACATATGTATATAACTTATGAAGTACATAAAAAAAATCAAAATTAAAACTCAAGGATGCATAAAGTCTTTCAACTGTTTTAATAAATGGATTCGGATCATGTTTTTAATAAAAAAAAGTTCAATAACTAATGAATTACTTTTCGGATTAATAAATTTATTGCAGGAGAAAAAATATAATTGAACTTTTCTGTAATTTAAATTATAAAGAAACATTTTTATTTGAATTGAAATTAATTTATTTCTTGCTCTTTTGCTTCTCAACAGTTACTGATTTTCTCCTCATGAATTTTTTACTACATTTTGCAATTCCTCTTTTGCAGGAAATTAAAATGCAGATGAATCATCTTATGGGGTTTGTTTTGTATATAATTATTTCTTTTCTTTTGTTTTAAATAATGGGAGCAAGCATGGTTTTTAGGGCAAGGGAAATAACAGGTTCAGAAAAAGGAACAGGTGATATAATATTTCTAGGCATAAAAAGAGACACGTGATAAAAATTTAAGGGTTAATAGGTACATAAGTGTTTCTAGGGAATCAATGATTTAAATAAATTATGAAAAATTTATAGGAATTAGAAATATACATTTTCTTGAGAAATACTCATGATAAAGCATTTCTATAAAAGAGATGACTTGAAATAAGACAGAAAATTTTCAATATTTCTGGGAAAGAAATGGAAGGGGAAACTCTAGAAAAGAGAAATATAACAATTTTCTTTTGAAAAAATAACGAAATTAGCGTTTTTTTTAAAAGAAAGAGGACAACTAGAACATGTAGAATTTTTCGAATTAAAACATTAAGAACATTTCTTGAAAAAAGTACGTAAAACACATTAATACATTCTTAGGAAATACAGATGAAAGAGAATTTCTAGATTGAAGCAAGCTTAAAATATTTTTCATACAAAAACAGCAGTTTCTAGACTAAAAAAAGTTACAAAAAATAATAAGCGAGCGACCACTTTGAAAAAAAAAACAATAACAAAGAGAAACTGTTATGTAATAGGATACATTCCAAGCTAAATGAAATGTATCGTACATCGTGGAATCTTTACAAGTTCGAGCTGTGGGTGAAGAAGAACACAATGCTTCTTTTGTATAAGTTTCTTTTTATCAGTGAGTTAGTGGTTTTGACAAAGGCGAACTTTTACTTACATGAAGGAGCTATTGTCTATGATATGTATAGGGACTTTCTGATGGGGGTCCACAATTTATTATGCTTGTACAGCTATTATTTTTTGAGTTAACATCATTTGTAACATACCTAAAAACATTAAGTTGCTTTTCTATACTTGTTTTAGTGTCTTCAGATATTTATCAAGATTGATTATAATGATTTTTATTAATAAATGATTCGTTTAAAAAATACTGCAAATATTTGAATGGAATGTTTAAAATGGAAAATTTCTAATCCAAGATGCATTTATTATCAAAAACTTAACTATTCATTTTATTCCATCACACTTATAAACTGTATAGACTTTATTGTACTAAAAATTATTAATGTTTTATAATTTAATGACCAAACAAGATATCAAACTAACAGTTATGATTATAAGTGGTCTTATTAAAAACGCATGGCCTATACAGGATTTTTTTGGTAATTGTTCATTTTAAAAGATAAAAAAATAATGAATTATTATTAGATCTCTAGCTTATCGACATAATTAACTTAATTAAACAATCATTAGTGCTTTTTTTCGGATAATATCTTCCTACTTCTTTTAAATATGGACAATTTGATTTTACTTAATATTTTTAAGATGTATTTGCAATTATTATACTTATTGAGTCACAATGGTGTTATCTGATTGTAACTACAAATCAAGCTTTCACTCTAAAATATAATAAAATGTTTCCGAATTAAATTTTAATGCACAATCATCTATTGAAAAACATTTTGTGGATAAAAAAAAGAAATACAAGGAAAACATGTTACAAAAATTAAATATTACAAAATATAGGCTGATATAGGAAGCACATTTAGGAAAACATTACTTTGCGTCTTTCTATGAAAAAATTTAATCGATGCGATTTTTTTTAAAAAAAGTCAAATTTACATTTTATATGCTTGTTTTTTAAAAAAAAGTTACTTCAATCTACTACAAATGCTAATTGAAACTGGTTATTTTAATTAAAAATAAGTGTTGCAAATCATTTGTTGACACATTCGTCGCACAGTTCACAAAATTGTTCAATGTGTTTGAAATAATAATGGTTTTGTTAAAACTTTAAAATCTTTTGAAACTTCTCTCAAATAAATTTAATTTAATTACAGAGAAAATTAAGTTTTTTTGAAGGAAAATGAGTTTCCGTACATTCTTCTTTCTAATTTACAAGAATTAATATAAATTCTGCCAAATTATAAAAAAAACTCAGACTTTAGTGTTTCTTTGACTGTCAACCTTAATTATTAGAATTAAAGCGCTGATTGCAAAAGTTCGAATATATTTTCATCAAGTTTACACTTTCGATATTTTTATTTAACCTTTATATGCTGCAGTTCAGTAATTATGGAAATTGCAAATGTATTTTGTTTTTACATACATTGCTTGAAACTAAATTCAATTTAGTTTCGTTAAATTAATCTAATTAGTTAAATTTCTGTGGTTGTTGTTTAGTTAATTTATATAAAAATAAAAACCGTGCTTTAAAGTATTGTTAATTATTTTATACAATTATTTTATTTATTTGAAGTAAAAAATGGACATCAATACAAAATTGTACAGAATATGATTTTTTTCCAAATTTTTATTATTTTTCAATTGAACTGTTTTTCCTTGATCTTGGGTGTATTTTCGGATCTTTTGTTTCTCAGATTAAAAATTTTTTGAGCTTAACATAATTTTTTACTGAACAGAGATCATTTTTCAGTCTTATACTTATCTTTTAAATGTCCAGAGTTAGCAATATCAAACCAGAAATTAGTCATTTTGTGATAGTAAAACCTAAATAAGATAAGAGTTTAACAAATAATTAAAACAATAATATCAAATAGAACATTCAGTTTTTGAGAAACATACTTTATTCAGCGATACTTCAGTGATACCGTGGTATTTATTAGTGATACATTGGTATTTTTGCTAATGATGAAACTTTTTATCGAAAAAGTTTGAAAGGATAAAATTAAACAATTTCGACCACCAAAGTCATAAAACTTGGATGAAAACCTCAGGTGGCCTTTTCGTTCGACTCATTTTAGGGCAATTTACGGAATTAGATCATATTGAACCGCGTTTTTAAGGCTGCGTTTAATCAGCCCAAAACCTAAGTAACCTAATATGCGATGATCAAGATTTATTGCCACTCCATAGACCAATCTGATAGGAATGAATGATTAATATGGAAGAACAAAACCCAGTAATTTCTGGACGTTAACTGAGTTGATCGTGTGCCAACAAACGGCCCTGTTCATTCGTCACCCCGGCAGCATTAATATGGGCCTATTCTTTTAACGAAGCGATCAAGTTTCATATCCTCTATGACCTTTAGATAGAAACAGTGGAGTTCTTTGTGGGTGACCGTTTTCGGGTGCAAAGTTTGGAAATATAAAAATAAACCAAAGTTTATAGCAGTGCGGAAAACCTGGGGCTGTTTTAAAAGAGGAAAGACTACCGCGTGGTTTTTTGGTGGCTAAAAGGAACAAATTCACTGAAGTTGGGGTCCTCTGTGGTCAACCTACAGGAGCCACGGATTCTCACCGAGATTTTGCCGACTTCTAAACCCAGACACTCTATACAAGGACTTGCTCTGGTTAAATAAATCCAAATCACTGTATCACTGGGGTACCAGAGTACACGGGGATAGATGCTTAAAATAACACATAGGTGTAAGAAGAAAAAAGATCTTTAAAGTGAAGTTTTCCTTTAAATCTCTCGTTATGTTCTACGATTCAGAAGTCGGCGTTGGATGCAGTAATAATTGAATTAAATTTAAAAATACCTAAATTTTCCCACTTATTTTTCCAAATAAATATGGAAATTACGTTTTTGCATAGAATATTTTTGATTAATCAATATTTGAAGCCTGTACTTCGAAATTTTTTCACAAATTTTTCCATATAAATTAGATTTTTTTTTAAATAGCAAAATATTTTCATAAAATCGTTACTTAATGGTATTGAACAAATAAAACGCACATATAAAGAAATATGATGCAACTAAATGTCAAAAATTATTTTTATAGCATTTAAAAATAGACTATGCAGTTTGTAAACACACAGTTTTTAGTTAAGTGCACAAGAGTAATAAATTAGTGAATCAAATAGTAAAAAAATTTAATTAAAAAAATAAATAAGTTTATTTTTTGATACAAAATTTATTCTATCTCTAACTCATCTGTTTTGAAAACACAAAAAAGGAAATTCTTTAATAAAACTTTATTCGAATGTTAAGCCAATAAATTCTTTTCCAAATTGTGATTCAATCATTTCTACCGAAAACACATAATCGATAATCATCGATAAGAAATACGAGAATATCGATTAAGTGCCAACGAAAAATTCCCTGACCAACTACATTTTCTGCTCTTTTCACTTATAATGAGTTCTTTAAAAAAGAAATGCTCAACTTTTCTCTACATTTATATAAAATCTTTACGACCAAACACAGCCATTATTTTAACGAGCTGTGGAAATATAAAGAAGGGAAACATTTCGATTACAGTTCCCTTTGAATTGTCTATCTGCGACTTTATGAAAGAAAACTTTATAAAGCTATGTTATCGCAACTTTTTTCGTTAGGAATGACACACATTTAATAAAAAAATATTTGGGCTGTAAATATCAATTATAGTTATTTCAAGGTGTAATGAAAAGTGATCGAATGGAATGTTTTGACTTGGCTGTCATTTTTTAATTTCGTAATTAAGATTAATTAGGCTCTAGTTGGAACATTAAATAAAGTTCGGCCATCAAAGGTAACGAATGTACGAGAAAGGAATTTTGTTAGTATTTTTACAGTTCTGAGTTTGATGCAATGCCATTTATTTCGTTTTGTTTGAAAATGTTTGCGATAGTTTAAAAATGTTTTTTTTAAAGATAGATACTGTACTATATACTATTAAATTAAGCTATTAAGTAAACATATAAATTTAGAATGAATTTAAATTTTAATATAACTGAATCCAATATATTATACTCAAATGTTTTTTTCGATCATTGTAATGAGCTCTAGAAACTATATATGGCTAATTTTAATAATATTGGGGATGCACGTACCTAGAGCAATCGTGTACCTTCATCACACTTAAATTTAACTATATTTTAGTTCTAAGCTTTGTTACTTATAAGAAAGGTTAATATTAACTTAGCTGCAATTATTTAAACTACTTTTAAGGGATATAAGAACTACTTAGATGAGAAACTTCTGGCCAGTTAAATCTGATTTTTGTTTTAAATTGGGATCAAGAAAATTTGTCATCCTCTTTATTTTTTCAATTTCTAAAAGTAAGCTCAATATTCTTCATTGAACTCTACTAAGAAACACAGCTTTCACTCTCACGTACTAAATAGAACTCAGTTCAATGGGAGGTTTTAAATAAAAGGCCTTTTTTATAAAACTTCAAAGTCTTGTAATTAAGTCCTAGCAAACAAAATTCTCTGTAGCAAACAAAACCATTTGCACTTGCAATAGGATGCCAAAATCTATTTAACGTCATCTAACCCACTATGTCAGGTAAAGTTCAAAAACTGCTCCTTATTTTGAATTCAATATACTTCATAATTCGAAGTGTAAAAATGACAGTTTAAAATTTTTTTTATTTTGCATCAAGTTTCAAAAACTATGCATTATTTTTAGGTGCCTTTTATTTAACCGCTGAGAGGAGTCTCAAGCTTGCGTTTGTTATCATATCCTATCATCACTTCCCCACTTTGTTTACCGTCAGCCAATAGCAATCTAAAGTAGGTACTACACCATCACTAAAACATATGATTTAAGTATCTAGATCTCAATGGTATCTGTTTTGGGTGTAAACTATTACTAATTTTGATTTTAAAAACTGGCAATATGAATAACGTGTCAGGTTTGTTTGTTTGTCAACATTACTATGAGTACCATAGTTTATTGGTTAAAATTACTTAAATTAAAGAGAACAGGAAACTTTATTATTTGTTTTCGTAAAGTAAGCAAGAATTATTGATATTTGATTTATAATTTGACATTTTTTATGTTCTTCATAAGCTTGAATAAAGCGTCAAAAAATCGTTATATAAAGCGCATAAGAATCAGCTTTAAACGTATGTTAGATTTATTTTTTTATATATTGAAGATTTTCCAAATATATATTTCGCATTTTTATACTTTTAAAATTCAATGCGTAAAATAAATATTTGGAATTTTTTTACATTTGTTTTATGCTGTAATAATTACTGCTCTAAAATTTGTAACTGCTCCAATCGATTTGCATGCAAACTGTTCTCGAATTTATCCAAAAATTCCAATTTGTACGATATCTTGAAATAATTAATTAAACAAAAATTGTAATTAATATTGAAATAATTGCAAATAAGTGCTCTTTCATTTACAGGAACTTCTAAAGCGTGTAAAGATTTTTTATTTAATTTAGATTCAAAGTTTCACTTTTGGTTACCAATCATTTTACCACACTCACAAAAATTTCTTTACTTTTAATCTTTCCCTAGTATTAGATGTTAACCTTACTAATTAAAATGCACATTTCATTTGCAAGTTGATTAACTAGTTAGTGATGAATTAGCACTTCAACGTAATTCCTCGAATAATATGCAAATTACAGTCGATTATAACATTCAATTTAGAAAAAGGCCAATTTTCTTTGTTTGCTTCATTAAAAACGATAACAATGGCCTCTGACCAGTTTTGAAAAGTAAAATTTGACTTAAAATAAAATTAACTGTTTGTTTTTGTACAGAAGTAAGATTATATTTGTAGATTTAATTGCGTTTTCAAGAAAGGAAGCTTTATTAATTCTTTTGATTGAAGTTTTATATTTTTAACTTTGGTTTGTTAGTTAAGTTTTGAGTGAAGAATTCGTAATTAAATATTAAAAAACTTTTAATTTCCTCTTTGCTAAATTTTCTTTATAATTAGAATACATAAAAAAACTTTTTTAAAATTTATAGTTAGAAATAAGTTAATTTTTGGATTACAAAATTTTGTTTGACTTACAGATTTTTAATTCATTTAATTTTACTGAAACATTTAACTAGAATCAAATTCTTTTGACTTAAAATAGTATTTAAATTAATATTCGAAGCCAAACAGAAAATTTAAATACACTTCCAAAGTGCAGAAGTTAAATTTCTAAATATATTTAAATAGTCTTGATTGTTTAAAGAAGTTTGAAATTGAAGCCTAAGGGGGCGTGTTTGTTAACATGCCCTCGCAATTTAGCCCGTCATGGACCAAGAAGCACGCGATTCACTTTAAAATAATATATACGTTGTATACAATGACAGTCAAAAGTATTCGTACACCTCGGATATTTTTTTTAATTTCACACAATTTATTATGTTTTAACTTCTTTACTCTAAAAAAAGTGCATATCCTTACAATTAGTATGCCATGAAAATTAAATCGCTGTTTCTATTAGGTATTTTATTACCCTGTCAAGTGTATGAATACTTTTGACTGCTAATTGTAAATAAATATTTTTTAACTACGATTTAATTAGATACAAAAAATTCATCATATCATATTTATTGCTTACAGTTTTATTTAGTCACAAGTAAAATCTCACATGTGAAATTAATTACTAATGGACTAAAAATATAACTGATCCAACAAAAGACTAATTATTCTAAACCAGAAACATGATTCCTAACTCAAGTTCTCCGACTACCGTTTGACAACCTAACAATGAGAAAAGTCACCTAATCAAAAGAAGCAAAGTACTCTTCAAATTAATAGAACAATCTGAATAAACTTTAGTGTATTTTAACTTGGTCGAGTGGTTTGGATAGCAGACCATTAAGCTAGCAGTCTGCGCTCTGTAACGTTCCATTCCCGCCTTCTCCCTGGGTGTACTTTCTTTTCTCTGTGACAGTAAACATCCTTTCTCTGTCGGTATTACTTGAGAAGGCTTATAAGCGGGTCTCTGATCAAGCACAAGCCGGAATATATATGTACCTTATATACCCTACTCTGTATTTTAGCTCTTTAGTTTAAACCATCTCAATTTTCGGTTTCAAATCAAGAGTCAATGATTTTATAATAATCCCATATTGGGCAAAGTATACTCGTCCTTTCTTCCTTTTATTGGGTTCATAAAATGAGGCACAAGCAAGACCGAACACTTAACAATCTGTTTTCACGTAAATATGACCAACGATGGAACATTTGCTGTAATGCATTCCATTGCTCCTGGTCTCGAACAGGCATAGCAGGCCTCAGCAATGTATGAACTGCCACATCACACTCTCAGAAATAACACTTTCATTTTTGACGATTCATGAATCGTCAAGCCTCATTTCGTTAATTTTGAGGATTGTTTCGTCAAACTATCACACGACTTTTGAGTAAACCCGAATCCTCACTTTTACGATCGTGATTTGACGATTCTGTATCTTCATTTTGAGGAAACGGAGTCTCATTATAAAAATGACGATTCAAATTTCCTCACTTTGAGGAAACGAAAACTAGGAGCATTTGAAAGTAATGGAATCGTCAAAATTAAGGAAAATTTCGTCGTTTTGGAGCATTCATTTTTTAGAGTGCAACGAGTTTTTAGTCAATGAGTAATGTAATTAAAGCTATTTTTAACATTCTCATTTAAACAGAAGCAAAACCTCACTTATTTTACTACAGATGACCTACAAAAAAAAATGGCCAATCCATTTCGAACAAAAGACCGATTATTCTCGAACAAGCAAACCCGATCCATTCGTCAAGCCTTTTGACAATCCTCCCCGGGCATTTTAGTATGAGTGACAACAAAGGGGGAAAAGTGAAAAAGCAACACGCCTTGACAATCTAACAAGATGCCCCGTCATTGAGCAAGAAGGGATCAGTCAATCCACCATGGCATGTGAGTGACACGTCTGAGGCAAGGAGTAATAGAGACGTTACCCTTTTCTGGTAATGGCTGAAGACGAAAGCTCCAGTTATTCAATTACTCGGAGGCATAATTGCGGTTGAGGAAAGGCAATAATTCCCTTTCATGCAATTGTTGGAGCTATTAGTATTAGTCATCTGGCCTTTTAGGGATCTATTGACAAGTGTGTTGGATTAAAAAGATTAGATGCATTAACTAAATTTGTTAGATAATGAATGAGCGTGGTTTTTCAGTTTTCTATGTTTCAATTTTGATTAGTCAGTGTTCAGTCTTTGAAAGCAAGAATTTCGATGGTGATTGAGAGTTGAATAAGCTATAGGGGGTAATTACATGCAAAATTATCCTTTCTGTATTGTAAGTCACACGTGTTAAATGTAATTATCACTATACAAATTTTTAAATTCAATGAAAAACATTAACAGTATAGCTGATCTACACTTATTAAAACTAAATAATGTAGCGTGCTTTATTTAATTTGATTTATATTTCAAATTTAAAAAGCTTCTATTCTCCTCTTAAATTGTGACTTACACTACAGTTACATGGAATTACCCTATGAGGCTTGAATGCAATTGTTATACATAGCTTTTACAAATAAAAATACGGTTACAAATATTAAAATTTATCTTCCGAATTTTTCTTATAATTTTAATGTGACATAAGAGAATACAAAAACACACTGTATAAAAATGAGTTACTGAGTTAAACTTTGATCAAACTATGTTAAAACATTTAACTTGAGAAAGGAATATAAAAACTATAGATAATGTATTCTTTAAAAAGTAAATTATTAATCTTTTTAAAAATTGTTTAGTCTAGGTGTTTTTGTTTCACTCTTTTAATTAGTTTTTATTATTTTTTTTATACTATCGATATTCAATACTATATTAGTTTTATGTTTACTATAGATATTCTATCTTATTAAAAAAACTATGGAAACAAAATGAGGAAATATATTTTTATATTTTATAATTTTTTTTATGGTTGATGCTCCTAATTTTTTACAGGGTTTCTTGTTGAAACATGTTCCATTTCACCAGAAGATACTGATAATCTTTTTTTTTATCATGAAATATTATACCTCATCTCAAAAATACTTTTTGATAAGGATATGGTTAAAAGGGATGCTCAGTCGTTGGTCAATCCCACAGAGCTAATGCATTAGTTTTGAAAAAGCTAACTCTGCGAAAGTATTGATTTGCTATGTAAGCATTTTTTTACCATGTATGAAAATCTTCATAACAGCAAAATAAAACAAATTTAAAATGAAAATAGCTTCCAAGTTTTTAATAATTGAGTGATAAAGTGTAAAAATAATGCCGTTGTCTTCGGAATATTTAGGAGTAATTAAAACTTCAAATATTAATTAAATGACATAGAATATTTCCCCTTCAAATTTGCTGTAATAACAATTCTCATGCCTTGTGAAAACAATTCTTACACGGCAAAGCAATACTCTGGCGAAGGTTGGTTGGTAGACACATATTTTTAGGCTTGTGTTCTTGGTCAGAGACCACTGAACTGAACTGAAACTCTGGAAGGAGTATCGAAACACTCGTCAAACGGGTCGGTGAAGCCCGGCAACCCTGTAAGAGTAACCCAACTTTTGCCGCCAATCCTATACTTTACCTGTTAAAATAGACATTTTAAACCAACTTTTTCAAGAATTTTTTAAGCAGAAAATTGATAGGTTATTGCTTTAGGAGGTTTTTTACATAATGAAGTTTCGGAAACATGTACGTTAAAAAAATTGAATTGCGACAACAATCTTTAAAACTTAAATTCCTTTGAGTACTATTCTTGGCGAGCGATTGGCGACATCCAATGCAAACTGCAAGTCAAGTGTCCATTTTGATCGGCGAGGTCATGCCAAATATGGCACATATTCTCCCTAAAGCTGTCGCCAAGTTACCCAAAAAAAAGCTTCACCAGCTTATCATCGGGATGCTTCTTCCAGAGTTTCAGTTCAGTTCAGTGTCAGAGACCCGTTTATAAGCCTTCATCAAGTAAGACAGACACAACACAGACATACGGGACAGCTGCTGCCATCTGTCACGCGCCCTTTCTACAATTTAGACATATCTCTAAACCTGTACCCATGGAAAACTTCGCAATGACCACCCACCCCACAGGACTTTCGAACCCAACAGATTTAAAGAGCACGTACTCCGAATATATTCGACAAACACAAACATCCATGCCTTATCGGGTTTCGAGCCCGGACCCAGAGGCTCCAAAGACTAACACCTTAACCATTGCGCCACCAGGCCGGCCTCTCACGAAGGCGTATGTATAAAACTAATGCATTAACTCTATGGGACTGACCATCCCTATTCGAGTTCAACAAACTTTTTGTCTTTAACATCAAGTATGAGTTCCCGACACACGTTCCATATTGAATTACCAGCTCAATATTTTATCTAAACAACCTTTCGCAATAATTATAAATTATTAATATAAAAAATAAGTCACTAATATCTGTTATTTCCATTACTGGAAGCATAATAAAAGTGGTAACAATAAATGGTGTTACTTACTTTTCTAAAAGTTGTTCGAATTAGTCCATTCCTCATACTCAGGGTGTGGTCCATCGAAACGTAGATTGGCCCTCCAAGTCTGAGTTGTCGAAACTGCTAATTTCCCCTTTCTTCGTTACCTTTCTTTGCTCCATTTTTACCAATAGGAGTGGACCTCAAAGTTTCGTTAATTGCGTACTTAGGATCTATTATTGAACTGTTTTTCTCCTTCTGTCTAGTACGTGTTTTGAGAAGTGTAAGATAAGTGAATATATTTGTTTTGAAATTATTATAGCTGAGTATAGATATTTGAATCTAAAGGCTGGGGATTGCTTTGCAGACTTGTGGGGCAATTGCAATATAAATGACGCATTAAATATTGGTAAATCATGCCATTGTCTGAATTTGATAATCTGTCGGAAACTGACTTTTTAGAGCATACTTTCACACATTCGCATGAAGTTACACTCTTAAAACAAACGAGTGAATGTAACTCAGTCTGAGTTAATTTTCACTGTTTTCAGTGTCGAAAATGCACTTATCCTATATATTGGAGTGGATTTCACTCTTTTGTTTAGTTAAAACTTCGACAGGATCACTCCAAACGAGTGATTTTAACTCAGTCTGAGTTGATTTTCACTCCTTTCCAGTGTCGAAAATGCACTTCTCCCATATGAGTGGATTTCACTCTTTTGTTTTAAGAGTGTATATCGTGTATTCTCTTCATATTTTTGCCATTGTCCGAATTTGATAATCTGTCGGAAACTGACTATTTAGAGCATAATTTCGCACACTTGCATGAAGTTATATCGTATATTCTCTTCATATTTTTGAGATTGTTTGAATTTAATAATCTGTCGGAAACTGTCTTTTTAGAGCGTAATTGTGCACATTCGCATGAAGTTATATCGTATATTCTCTTCATATTTTTGAATTTAATAATCTGTCGGAAACTGTCTTTTTAGAGCGCAATTTCGCAAGTTACAGTGTGTATTCTCTTCATATTTTTCAAAGGCTTTTGAACTTTGATGCCAGTACTCTACCTGTATTAAGTTTTAAAATCGTTTTATATGTTCATTATTTACACTCTCTCTCTCTCTCTCGAGTTTTTTCTGATATTCACTTAAATTTATTGGTATTTTTCTTACTATATATTGTTTAAATGATGCCCTAGAATTAAAAATTTTAAAAGAAGATTAGGAAATCAAATTAGTATACATGGTAATAGTGTTTATTTGAATTTAATCCCAGAAGTACAAACCTATCTTTAGCTTTTGAACTACAAACCGGAGTAAATATTAAGTCATTATACAATTTTGTCCGTAAAAATCGTCCTGAAAGCATTAATTTGCCTTATGTATACGATTTGTTATATAAATTTTTTTTTGAGGAACAAATTCAATTTTATTAAAAGTTTAATGTGAAAAATCGGTTAGTGAAAAATAGATTTGAATAGTACTCGATAATGTCACTGACCTCTTTAAAAACGTAGTTTAAAGTATACCTGGGGTAAATATCTACCTCGGTTGGAAGTTTTAAAGTTACTGCTACTAAGCTATCTACAAAACGCTGTCATTAAACAGTAATATATTTTTTTACAACGTTTAATTTCTGTTCCTTCCTAATTTATACCTCGACGCAGACTTCATAATATTTACTAGTGTTTATTTACAGATAGTTTCCATAGAAATATTTTAAACTGTTGTTTAGAACCGGAGTTACATTTTAATTTCAATTCTTCAACAGTTCAATTAAAACGCTTTTGTCTTGAATATTTGCCTTTATTATTCAACAAACTTAGAGTTTTTAATAAGTAAATCTTGGAATAAGTTCAGGCAAAGATACATTAAATGTAATTAATTGATAAGACGACATCATCAGTAAAAAATAGAAAAAGAAAGAGCTTATACATCTATAGTTTTTTAACGTTTTATTGCCTTATTTTGGAAAGCACGCCAAAGAAATTAAATGTACCTAGATCTCAACAAAAATTACGCTTTTATATTATTATTATTATTATTATTATTACTTGTATTTTCCGTTTATAGGATAAATTTATATTTTTTTGGTCTGTAGTTCTATCTCAATTGATTTAAAATAGCGGTTTTTATCCTAATCTTTTTGATCAAATGACTTCTATTTTTAAAATTCGTTAATTAAAAAATCGTGTAAACATGAATATTAAAATTAACTTTTAATCAAGATCTTAGTCCGCTTTAATCCTATTTGAACCCCAAAACTACAATTAATTATTTAATTTTTTAGAATACGCTTTCATCTTACTATCTTTTTAAACCTTGAAATCAAATGCTATCATTAAAACCTTTCTTCTAAAAACTGTCTTTAGTAAAAAGAAGTTTCAGATTTCTCACTAAAATTTGACATTGTGACAATAATAAAACTACTTTTGTCATCATTTCCACTAGGTTGTTTTATATCTGTCATATTATTTTGACATCCCTTTTTATCGATGTGTCAGAGTCGCAGGACTTTACAGTGATCTTCGTACTAGGAAAGAAACAAAAAAGGGCCAATCCTTTGATGGACTACAAGTTGAGTAGACAATTTCATCCCAGAAGTAAACAGCCAGGTGTTAAATAAAGGATATAAACCGTTCGTGTCTCAGATGCATAACTATTTCATCATTAAGAATCAGCAAATGCTACTGAAAGATTTTGCTAAAAACTTATTTTCACTGGAATGACATTATGTGTGCAATAAACATAACTTTGAATAAAAGTGAACCTAATTGAAGAGTACAGGGGAAGAACCGCTGGATTTATTAGGAGTCTACCAATAATTGTTGCTGCTTGGCGGACATTGGCGACAGGAAACCAGTTTTTCTTTCTGTTCTTCATTCGCGGTTCAAACGTGTGACTCGTGCCACCGATTTCTGGCGTGAATCAGGATTGCCACGAAAGAAAAACAAAGCGAGTAACCAGTTTCTTTGCACCAGTTTAAGCAATATCTCGCCAATCATCGCCAAAGAGGCCTATTGAGGAAAGCCTTCAACGAAATCAAGCGGTTTTTCCCCTTTAATTTACAACACCTCTCAATCAAGTTTTCAATCAAGTTTGCTTACAGTAGAGGTAAAGAAACAATGGTACTTGGTACAATTAATCCATTAACAACGACTTCTCGAAAAACATGAACACCTTCATAACGATTAAAAACTATTAAGTTTTTCAATTCGGTTTTCGTAAAACTTAATTTACCCCACGTACATTGTTTAAGACTATGATTTTTAACTTGTCTTGCATTTTGCTTATTAAGATAAACTTAAGTAGAAAGCTCAGTTTTACGTTTAAAATGTCCTTACCTAGCGCGTAAAGGAATTTATTTATAGAAATATCCAACAAGTCGAGGAATCTTTTAACTATACTTACGAAATAGTAGACTGTCTGATTAATATGATTTTTTTGTGCTTTTATAAAAAAAAAAACTAAAGCATTTTCAATACCCCTACTTTTGAAATGATTTTTTTTTTGAGTTGTGAAAGTGTGTCTCACTCAGACGGAATTGCTGTTCTTAAAAATAAATAAAAGCACATTTTTTAGATTATTATGGACTTAAAACTTTAAAAGTCTGCATCACAGTACTTTAAAGTCATAGAAAAAGAAAATAAATTAGTTCTTATTATTAAATACACATCGATATTGTTAACACTACGTAGCTAGGGGACAAACCAAAAGGAATTATTGATATTATAAAAGGATTTCTCTGAATGATCGTTAGACTCAGATGAGTTCTATCTTCCTGATGTAACACTGGTGTCCCAACTCAATCAGCCCTTTATGTAAATGTGTGTGTCGCATATAGTTTAGAATACATCTTGGATAAAACATTGGCGTGGCCTACTTGTTGTCAAATACGGTGCCTATTAAATGTCCCATGCAATATATATTGCTGCTGCCTAGTTCCTAAAGTGCCTAGTTGATGGCTTTTGAAAGCCTGGATACATAGTGCACCTTCAGTTTTGGATATTGTATCAAGTGCTGAACGTTATTGACCTGTTTGAAACAGAAATCAGTTGACTTTGATGTAAAGGGTCCGAATTTAACTTAAATTTAAACATCGTCATTAATGAATTTCCCATTCATCAGTTTCTGGAATTATGTAAATCTGGTCATTGATGAAACATATATGGTTAAATATGAACTTTCCTATAGTGGGATCCCCAAATTTACAAAACCTTGAGTGTGGTTGGTGGTTATGTGATTTCTTCTCTTAACCTAAACTTAAACGTGTAGATAGAACTGGCGCACGTTTAATATTTTCGTTTTTCGAAGATCCGACTTAAAGAGTAGCGTTTGATGTAACTACAAAGTTTTATTAGGTGACGTATTTAAAGTCTATATTGGAAACGTTCTTATACCAAAATCTCATTTTGCGCAAGTTCTAATAATTATTTTATTAATTATTGTTAGTTTTTTAGTATAAAAGAGATATTTCAAAATATTTATGCAATAATGAAATAAAGAAATGTTTTTATACCATACAGAAAATGAAAGTTAATTAAATTTAAGCAATTAATGCAATTCTTTTGTTTGATAAACTTACAAAATTTTAACTATCTAAAGATTTGAGAGTTTTTAGTAAGCTTAGAAAGGTTTAAGAATAAAAAATATTTCCTCATATTATTTTTAACCTGTAATTGAATTGATTGTATTAATCGAATTTTTCTCCTTTGGAAATAATTATTTCCTGAATTTTCTACTAACTATTTATAGATCCTAATATAATTTGAGAAGAGAGACTAGTATTAATATCTTTAAAAATCTTACAACCTATTTAAGACAATCCCCAAGCAACTGCAAGAAGTATAAGCTACTGTTCGGTTTTGTCTTGAGCATAAGATTAATTGCAAATTTCTTTCTTTGGTTTTTCCCCTTTAGAAGAGTTTAATAAAGAAACGGAACGTTCTTCTTGTGATGGATATGCGTGCTTTTGTCAAGTAAAATGTTCCTGCAAAATGGTTTTTAATTAAATTAGGGATTTATTTTACGATTAAGTTATGTAAGGGGGTTGATAGATTTATTAAATTAGTTTTTTCTCTTTTCGTTAGAAAATAAATTTCCGGTCTATTATTGAAAACAACGACAAGAAAGAGAAATTGCTAATTTATACGACGTTACTTGATATGCTGTTATTTTTTCGGCATAAAAATATCTTTTTAATTTATTAATGTATAGCGTTAAATTACTGTAGTAAAAAGGTCATAAAATATGCTAATGTTTAATCGTGTCATTAGCTAAGTCGATGTGTTTAATTAGTTTTTCTCCCTTGAAATCATTTATTGTAGTTATAAAAACCAGTAGTTGCGGGTACCACTTGTTGAATATTTGTACGAACCGTTTTTAATTATTGAAAAGTAATGAAAAATATTGTTTTTGGATTTCTATTAACATTTAAGTTTTATGCTTTAAGGTATTCTTTAAGCTTTTTCTTAGTTTTCACGATGAAACATTAAATTTAAATCGCCTTTATTTGGTTCAGGGCTGAATAAATATTGTTTTTAAACAATGTGGGGTTTTAGTAATTAGCGAAATTTAATTGAATAGTGGATAACAATATAGTTATTTAATAATGCGATTTATACAATAAAAGCATTGTATTTGATGGACTAACTATTTTTTTTAACAAATGATGTAGGAGCAACAACCCCCATAGAACAATTGAAGAGTACACGGGAAGAACCGATTGATTTCGTACAAGGCTTTCCTTAATAGCCTCTTTAAGGATGATAGAGAGAAATCGCCTAAACTGGTGTAAAGAAGCCAGTTACTCACTTTGTTTATCTTTCGCGGCAACGCTAATTCACGCCAGAGTTGAGTGGAACGAGTCACACGTTTGTAACGCAAATGAAGAACCATAAGAAAAACCGGTTTCCGGTTGCCAATGTCCGCCAAGCAGAGACAATTACGGAAAGACTCTAAAGAAATCAATCGGTTCTTCCCGTGTACTCTTCAATTAGAAAGAACTTATCGTATAGTATGTCATAGAGGCCCAGTGGCTTAGTGGTAGCGCTCCACATTGCCACGCCACAGGTCCGGGGATCGGACAATCCTTTCATCTCTTGAGTGGGTCGATAAAATTTGTACCAAGCATGCTTGGGAACTAAACACTTGGGGTTTCGCGTGAGGCTGACCACCTTACCGGGACATATGCATGGCATCCCAGAGCCCTTGGTCACGAAATATGAAATGGGCACGGCAGGCCTTGGCCCAGTAATGGGCTTTTGCCCCGGGGAGTTTAGTATATTATAATTTACACCGACATATATACCCAAAAATTTGCAAGCCTTCACATTTCATCATTCTACATAAAAGCTTTTGGAAATGATTTCCTTTTCAGAAAAGTTTTTACAGATGTTTTCGCTGAAAAAATAATCGATAAAACCAATAATTCTTCGAATAAAAAGAAAATAAATCATTGAATGACTTACCGACACCAATTTTATCGAACTCCTACAGGAAGTTTGTGGGATGCTTTATTGGGGCCATAAAATACTTGTCCGCCACAAACAGTTGAATCGGAGCTATTTTTTCTAAATGGGGATACCAAACATCAGTTTTATGATTTTCCCGAAACCAAAATTGTCTTTTAAAATAAAAAGTTTCAAAAATGGATATTTTTACTGCACGGAATGTCACACGTTAGTGTGCTTTCTTGTACCTGGTGTGTTTTACTTTAGTAATAAATTTTAACAAATTGACTTATATTTTTTGATGATATTTATGTTTAACATGTGCTGAACTGTTTTTAAAAAAATCCGCCAATGGCGGTTTTATTAGCGTTTTGAAGATTTTTTATAGGTTTTACTAGCTTAAAGAATAGATAAATTGGAAAAAAATATTAATAAAATTTAAAATTTTTGTTTCACCTCACAAAAGACTTGTTTATGTTAGCTAAAATTCCAAGAAAAGAATCTGTCCCAATTCAGATGTTATTCAAAACCAGATTTAGCCTGATGTCATCTTTTCACTTATGAAATTGACTTCAGTCTAAAACAGTTCAAAAATAATATTGGTGCTTTATGTATCGCAGAAGTTAAGTAAGTATATGATACACTAAACTGTTTTTATTAAGATGTATAGATATTCTATATGAAACTTAATAAGATTCTAAACACAATTCTTTATTGCTTTACTTTCAAAAATTTTTACTCAAAAATTTAATCCCAAAGATGTATGGAATGTATAGTTTATTGCCTCGCAATAAAAACTGTGAAACTGCCACTTCCTTTCTTCTAAAAACAAAAGCATACTTCAAAAAGAATGTTTTACAACCACAAGACTTGAACTTTAAAACCCCTATCACACAGAACCGATAAATTGTAAAGTATGGAGGTATCCTTCAAACTTTCCTGCAATACAACGGGGGGAGTTAAGGCACTGATCATTTTTCCTTAACCTTTGGCCATTAGATACGGCAAAGGATGCGTCACAAATTACGCCGATAAATTACGAACCACCCCATCTTTTAAGAAAATTCATCTTTTTATTATATTTCATCTTTTCATGAATAACACGCAGCCCCTAAAAATCCCCTATTTCATAGGGTGGTGCGTCCATCATCGGAATATCTCTTCGGGTTAGATAAGGCTTGAAAATGGAGCCAATATTGTAGATCCCTAACTTATTCGTCTGGTCTAGTTCATTGACTTGCCAGAAAAATGAATTATGGAGGCCGATGAAAACGGATTGCTCATCACGGGTTTCAAGCATGCGTGAAACCTAAACGGCTGCCGAATGGCTCAATCACTCAGTTTCGGTTTGGGGTCGCAAAGGAGATAAGAGACTGGTACAGCTATGATATAATGGCCGGTCTGTTCATTTTCTTATTTTGGCGAGTTTGAAAATTTAAGGAGGGTTGCTATGCCTATGAAGTTGTATGAAACATAAAGTGGAATGTTTACCAGATTTGGGAAATTTTGCTGTTGGCAACGTAACACAAGTCGTCAAATTGAGACCGGCCATTATATCCTAGCTGTTCCTTAACCCTCTCTCTCTTTTGAGGAGAGTTCTTACTTTTATAGACATACAACTAGTGTTTTTGATCACTTGAGCTTAATTGGGTTATTTTTGCATTTTTTAAAATCAAGTATTTTTTTGAAGAAATAGCTAATCTCAAACCTTTGACGAAACTAGAATTTAATAGAATTTACACCTACAAATTATTATTTTTTATATTTCAATCACCGAGGGAAGAAATATTTATTAACTTTTGACGAAAAACTTGCATGTTTGAAAAAGTAGATATTTACTTTGTTCGACTTGTGTTTTGAGTCCCTTGCAACGAAAAAGACCTTAAACAGGTTTTGTCAGAAACAAAGACAATTTCGTTCACTTCGAAAATGTATTTCCTGAAAATGGGACCTTTTAGTGAGGCATTTGATTCTGGTAAATCGGTTCATTTACGAATTGGATAAACGAAAAAAAATTTATTTGTGAGAAAATTAACACCTAAATACACAATTGAATTAAGTATTAATAAATCATATTTAGCTTAACATCTTTTACTGTTTTTGATTCAAAGAATTTCAAAAGAAATTGAAATCCTGCTTACCAGACACCAATGGTCCGTAGAGGTTTAAATGCTTCTAATTTTGATTTTGAAGAATTGGAGCAGCGAAAAAATATTCTTTTGAAAATTTTTCGATAAAATTTTACATAGGATAGATATGTTTGTTAAATTGAAGGAATTGCCAGGGGGAGGGGAATATATCCCCATATCTCTCGTTCTGGCTCAGCCTCTGGTTTTATAGACAAACGGCTGTAATTGTTATGAATCTCGAGGTACCTTTTGCTGATTATTTTCCGTTAACAACTTTTTGCTCCTAAAACAATTTTTTTCAAATTTTAACTTTAAACTGACCTTACTCAGTTTCTAAAAACTATATTTAAATATTAGTCGATAGTTTCACTCATTAGCTTAGAAAATTAGTTCAAAGTTTACCTTGGGTAAATATTTACTTCGGATTATAGCTCTAGGGTTAATCATGAATAGTTAAGTTTTAAAAAATTTTAATAACTTAAAAATTTAATTTTCAAATAAATTTATTCCACTTATAGTAAAACTTAATTTGAAAACTATTTTAGTGCTATATATAGCAACTTCGAATTTCAAAACTACCGCGATCAAACTTTGAATTCCTTTACCTGAGCGTCTCCTTATTTCGACTGACCAATTTCGGAAATGGTTTGAGACAGTTGGTTGTCATGGTAAGCACTTTCATTGCATCCAACTTCGAATGTTTTTTATTACACAATAGTGGAATTTCTCAGTTTTATAGAGGCTTTCACTTTCGATAATCAGCTCTGTCTGTAAAAAGTTTTAATTCGTATGGAAATTAAGACAGTTTGAAGTAATTTTGATCTTGAGTCTAAAATATTTACTTAATTAAGGCTTCTAGAATCCATTTCAATTTAATTTACTTTCTCAATTTAATTAAGATAAAATATGGTTTTGAAGTGTGCAAGTAATCTAGATTAATTTAAAAGTTGAATATTATTTAAACTTGCATTGCTTTTAAACACAATTAATGTATTGATAAATTATAAACAATTAATGCATGATGGCTATAATTAATTTTAATCTGTTTGATAAAAACAACAGATTAGCATACTTTTACAATAAGTTTTACAAAATTTTGAAATGTATTTTAACGAATACTATTAAAAATGAATCAGTTACCATTTTGAATACAACCATATTAAAGCATATATAATTATCATGTACAAATGTGTTTTTACATGTCACAATATATCTGATTTTGTAATTTAATAAGATTTTCAGACCTAACGTCGAATATGAGGTTTGCTTAATACCAAGAAATTCATGGTAATAAAGCAAAAAAGAATACCAATTTAATTGATTCCCGAAAGGTCATTTAATTTGATTCCCTAAAAAACATGTCATCCTCTCGATTATATTGAAATATTTTATTAATCAAACGCGCAAGCCAGCATTACCTTCAAATTTATTGAATACTTCTCTCTCGTTACTTTTAAAATAATGCTTTTGCGCTCAGAGTATAGGACTGTGCACAATCAATCTTTGCATAGATTAATGTCGTCTATAAACCAGTTTCCTGTTACGTCAAAATTTTTGTTCAATATTTGTTGCTATCATGCAAAGTGGCAATCGAAAGTGAGGAAATAGTTGCTAAGCTATACCCTCGTGCATAAGCAAGTGAACCAAATCTTTATTCCTTAAAATTAATTAACTCAATGAGGATGTACGTAGTATTTTGAGGAGATGTGCGTACCTAGGGCCATCGAGTACCTAAACTCATCTCCTATAACTTAAAAAATATTTAGTTTTTAAGCGTTGTTACTTATGTGAGTAAAAATGATAGCTCCCCAATTACTTTTATTTAATCTGTTTTACAGTATTTGATGCCTTTGGCCTTTACAAGTTTAATGGGAAAATAGGTTTTTGGTGGACAAAAGTAATTTTTTTCATGTCCTTTCTTTTTATTCAATAAAAGTAAGTTCAGCACTTTTCATTGAATTCTAGTAAAGAATATAGCTTGTAAGCTGTAGTTCAGAACTCAGAACGCCAAATACCACAGAAAGTTAAAATGCCTCTTCCGTTGCGGTCTAATATTCTTAATGACGTTAAAAACAAAAAAATGTTTTTACTTAACATTATGTTATTTTTGCAGAAAAAAAAGCGGTTAAAAGAAAATAACAATATTTTTCCATAAATGTATGGTATTTTTCTGTAAAATTAACAGAATTTTTTTTACAGTGTACGATTCTAGGATTAAGGAAGGGTTGTTACTTACTTATATTTTCAAGATACTTTATGTTCCTGTTATTAAAAGCTGTATTTTTGAAATAAAGTTAATTCAATTGAAGCGCTGTAGTAAATATGGTAAGTTAAGGAAAGATTTTAGTTCATTTTTAAAAAAAAAATAAAGACAAAAAAGTTTTGTCAAAGAAAGTTTGATTTTCGACTTTCCTAAAACTTTCTTTTCTTCCAATTTAATCTTAACAAACCACTTCCTTTCAATCAACTTCGTTTTCTCAGTCTCAAAAGAAACCTAAAGGAAATTTAGGTGAGTAAATATACCAATCACAAAGAAATAATTGCTAGCTTCTAAAAATTAAAGTTCATGTACCCATTAAATAGTTTGGAGAAAAATTTAATGTTTCCAAAATTTAAGTTTAATTAAAATAACTTAGTAAATAATAATAATTTGCTTTTTTTTATTTCCAACCGTTTGTTTTTGGTAGAAGCCCTGGTTTATAGTAGAAAAATGTATTTTTGCATAATTTTTTATTCTCTCTAATGTTAATATAAGTTTTATACTATAAACACAACACATGTCCAATAAACAAAAAAAATATCGTTTTAAAGTAAAAAGAGACAGAATTAAATTTCAGCCAAAAGAATACTTTTAAAATAAATATGTTATGAAATTTTTTGCTCTGATTATCAAAAAACAACAAAAAAACAGGTGACGCAAACAACAGGTCGTTCTATTTATTGCATTCCTATCAGCCAATAAGAAAATAAAGATATTATTGGGAATTCAAAATAAAGCTGGTAGCAATTAAAACTCAAATAAACATCGAAATTGGTATCGTTGCATGTTTATTGTCTATATTATCGAAAGATCTTGATGTTAAATGAGTCTATTTTTCTCTTAGACTCTGGCGTGTATAATAAAATGAAATGTTTGGTAATTTGCGATGTTAATACAAAAGTTTTATAATGACTTTTGTGTTCAAATACGAGTTTTTCATTATTTTGTTGAGCTTTGAAATTGAAACACACTGATGTGATTTGTTTCTATCATAAATATTTTGAAAATTTTATTTCATATGAAAAGGGTATCAAAAGCAATTAGTTATATCATGGATGCAAGAAATTTTCGAAAGAACCTGTTTCTTTTTTGCATAGTTTCTTCAAAGGACATAAAATGTCGGATTTCCCTGTGTTCCACGTTGACAAGCAGAGGAAATTAAGTGATTATTAGTTTGCAAAAGGATAGGATATATTTACTAAGTTAAGTCTGAGTATTACAAATTAAGTTAACATATTTTTCATGCCAAAATTTATTAAGTGTTTAATGGTGTAAAGTATCAATAAAATTCTACTGTTTTGAGTTAGATATTTCTTGTAAGTTTCTATTTTTAATTGGTTCCATACGTCGATTTTGTATTTTAATGACAAAATTTAAATTACTTATTTAACCATCAAATATTTGAAAGCTAAAGTGATTATTTACATAAAAAAAGTCCCTATTTGAAGATTTAATAAAGAATTATTCAATAGTAACTAGATATATAAAATATATTTTAAATAATGTACCATTAAAGAAGTAAAAAAATTTCAAAAATAAATTTTGAGAAATTATGTTACATTTGTTATAATTTTTTTTAACACGATCATTATCCACCGATTTGATAAACAAAATATTTTATCATAAGAAATATAGTTTATGTTACATACCAAAATATTAATTAAATATCGTACCGCAATCGCGTGACCAAATATTTAAAGATTTATAACATCAACAACGAAACAGGTTTAGTAAAAATAATTTTAAAAGACTAACGGTCACTTTATGCAAAATGAATGGCATACCTCATACAAGACGTCTTGCATTTTTTCATAATCCGTTTTGTTTCACATCATTTATAATTGCGCATGCGCTTTTAGAGTTTTCGAAATATTATACCTTGTTTTGTGAAAGTTCTTTGCATAATGTGGTTTTGTCGGAAACTCCCCATGCAATATGGTTGGTTGGTATTGGTATACATATATTTTCAGACTTGTGTGCTTAGTCAGAGACCCGCTTATAAACCTTCGTCAAGTAAGACAGGTACAACACACACAAACACACATACGCGACAGATGCTGCCATCTATTGGGCGCCACCGCCACAATTTAGACATGTCCCCGAAAGGGGAGCCCATGTAATATTGTACCCAAAAACCATAGTAACGTTACGCAGATTATTTTACAATGTATATTAGTTTTGGTTTTTTCTGAAGGGATCCAAGATTTCTGAAAAATTATAAATTTTCTTACACACAAGAATTTGGAGACCCAGTCGGAATGGAAAATGAAAGGCCTTTTTTTTTGTTCGTATTAAATGCAATTCTTATGGTTGTTAACTTTCACAAAATAATTCCTAAGACCCAAAAGTATCATGCTCAAATTATTTTATTAAAAATAAGATTTTGCTTTATTCATATTGAATAAATATGATCATTGATCAATTTATTGCAAGCATACTTCAAACGAACACAAAAAATATATTTTCTAACTTTTATTTCAACGATTAGTCTTGCTCCAAAAATGACTAAAAAGATAAATAACGCTGAGAGGAACATATACCAGACACTGAAAATGACCGATTCTCAAGATAAGAAATGGAAGATAAATAGAAGATGAAGATAAAAGATTCTGAAGAGAGAATGGTGCTCTAACTGATAGAATTGTGAACGGGAACACTAATATGTATCTCAAGAGAAGTGTGCTGAAATAAAAATCTCTCAGAAGTTTTTCAAGTGTGGTTATATTTACTGAATTTTATTGTTAACTTTATAGTCAGAGAATGTTAAAGGGTTGTTTTTTTTAAAAATAATTTTAAGAGTTTCATGAGATATTTAAAGTTTGAAGTAGGCATTATGTGATTTTTTTCCTAATTATTTACTGAAAATAGATTAAAGGATATTTTGAGAAACGTTAACGGCACAAAAAATATTTGAAGTGCGAATTTTAGAGATTTAAGCTTAGAAAGATATTGAGTATTATATTTGAAAAAGTGCTTGTTGTTGACATACTTTTCCCCTTCTTTTTCTTTTTAAAATAAAAAGAACAGAAGAGTTTTCTTAATCAGATTACACTAAATAAAATGATATTATGATTTCAAAAGTGCAGTTGTTTCTTTTTCTTGTTTTATTCAGTCTTATTAATGTTTTTTTTTATTTAACTATTGTTTCACAAATGATTATAATGTATATTCATAAATATCTTTTCATGAAACAGAATAGGTAAAAATCTTATGGAATTTTTATTGAACTGAATCTTTTGGTAACGTATGGTGCAAATATGAATTTAAAGACCGCAGAAAAATAGTTGAAAATTAACCATGAAAAAACTAGCAAAAAAAAACACATCTTATGAGTCTCTCTCAAAAAAAAAATAATATGGGACCTAGTACATATTATATAAAACACCTGTATTTACGATAACGACAGTTGTTTTATCAGCATGAATACTTTTGTATGGACGATTTTAGTTATGAAACAGTTCATCCCTCGGAATTGGCAATAGTTATATTGGCAGTAGTTACGAATGGTTTATAAATCTGTAACAGTTCATAGATTTTATGGGCATCCGTTTTCTTCAACTTTATTGCTTGTTTCTCAGGTACACCTTACAGCAAACGGCTACTATTTATTAGTACTTTCAGATTGCTTTGGGGGAAATATCAAAATTTTTGCTTTAGACTGGTGTTTTTTTTCTTATACACAATTTTAGTGAACTTCAGTATGTGTATAGAAAGTGATGAGTTACACGGTGGTAGAGATCGATGTTTCAGTTTGTTTTTGTGAAGTTAATGAGCAGAGTAAATTGGCACACTAAAAAGGCACGACAAAGTCATAGGGTAGAAAAAGCACACAACGTTTTATTATAACCAAAGATAACAGTTTATATAGATAAAGTTCAGTCACGTGATTCAATCAGCTCGTTGGGTCAGTCACAGTTAGAATAGAAATCACAGTTAAATGGAAATATTGGGAATACTCACACTGCCTCCCCATTCACAATATTACCAAAAATAAATTTATTAAGTTGCAACAATCTTTGTTTCAACAAACATTTTGTCAATAGATCAGCCACATTTTTCTCGCTGTTAATATATTTCAAAATGAACTTTTTATTTTCTAACAAATCTCTAATATAATAATATCTCACTTCAATGTGCTTAGTTTTGTTATTAACAATCATATTATTAGAAAAATGAATGGCCGATGTATTGTCACAATATAAAACACAAGATGAATGAACATTACGAGGAAATAAATCAACTTCATTTAAGATATTTACAAACCAATTTAACTCAGTAGCAGCAGTGTCCAAAGCAATAAATTCAGCTTCCATAGCACTTTTTGCTATGCACTTCTGAGTCGTAGATCTCCAACCTAGAAATACGTCACCTACAGACCAAATAAAACCAGAAATAGAACGCCGACAATCGGCTGAGGTTGCCCACGATGCGTCAGAATACATTTTTAAATCAAAAGAATTAGCTTTAGATAAATTTATGGCATAGTCTTTTGAAGTACCAACATATTTTAGAATTCTTATTAACAAATTATAATGATGCATAGTCGGGTTCGAAGAAAATTGAGCACAGTAAACAACAGAAAACAAAATATCTGGTCTTGTTCTATTTGCAAGGAATAATAATGATCCAAGCAGTTCTTTGAAGGGAACGTTTCCTCTGAAATAAAATTGTCCACCTGAATCACAATATTTAATTCTCTAGGTGTATACACTGGAACACTCAAATCAATATTAAATTTTTTAACAAGTTTATCAATATATTTGTGCTGATGCATAAAAATACCATTATCAAGACTTTCGAATTGTACACCTAAAAAATTTTCGATTCCACCTAAATTAACAATTTCATAATATTTTTCTAATGAAAATAATATTTCTTTTATAACACTTTCATTTTTAGTAAATATGGCAAGATCATCAACATAACATAATATAATACATTTTTTATTAAAACAAAACAAACAAGGACAATATTCAGAACGAGTAAATCCAATTTCAATTAATGTTTCAGTTAAATTTTTAAACCATACACGTCCAGATTGTTTTAAACCATAAAGAGATTTATTTAATTTGAGAACAAAATTTTTCTTATCAATATTTTCATAACCGTCAGGAATTTCCATTAATATACCTTCTTTTAACTCACCGTATAAGTATGCATTTTTGACGTCCACGTGAGTATGATTCCAACCCATAAGAATCACAAGTAAAACAAAAAATAGTTTTACAAGATTAAAATCTACAACTGGTGAAAATGTTGAAAAATAGTCCACACCAAATTTTTGCTTATGGCCATGGGCCACTAATCTTGCCTTAAATTTTGATATTGTGCCATCAATATTAGTTTTTAGGTTAAACACCCATCGGTTGGATAGTACTTTTTGACCTTCTGGTCGTCTTACTATTTCCCAAACATCGCGTTTTTGAATAGTAGAAAGCTCTTCTTTTATAGCTTTTTCCCAATTTAATTTTTGGTCAGAAGTTACTGCCTCATTATAACTTTTTGGGATGTCAACAAAGAAAGACATTAACTCAACTTCCGGTTCTGAATCCACAGAATCAGTTTCATAAGGGGAATTTGACTCTAACTTAGTTTTGGGTTTAAAGTCAAAAAGTTTTTCATCAATATTGATATCATTTTTAGTACAATACCTTTTTACGTCATTTATAGATGCACACTTGGTACCATCGGGTGGATAATAATATACATAAATTGTATCACTTCTGGTACGTTTACACTCTTGTCTTTTCCAGTTACAGATATCATTTTCAGGTTTAGAAATGACATCAATTGTTTCTGAGGATTTAGAGTCATCTAACTGTTCAGTTTTGAACTCGTCAGAATAATCATCGGAAACATCAGAATCTTCATAAGAATCAAAAACATTACTTTTAGGTTTGTAATTTGGTTTGACACCGATAACACCAACTACAGATTCGTCGAATTTGACATGTTTCAATTCTTTAACTACTTTATTTACTGGGTCATATACCCTATAACCACGAGTTAAATTAGAATAACCTAGAAAAATACCCTTGGAAGATTTAGGTTCCAATTTGCTACGCTTAACTTTAGGAACATAAAAGAAACACAAACTACCAAAAACTCGAAAATACGAAACATTTGGTTTCTTACCAAACCACTGTTCATAAGGCGTAGTATTTTTATTTACAGAATGGGGTATTCGGTTACGAACATGCACGTAACTCATTAATGCTTCAGCCCAAAATCGTCCGTCTAGTTTTGACGAGTTTAACAAAGTACGAACTGCATCCATAGAATCACCCATAACTTTTTCGGCCACCCCGTTCATTTCGGGCGAGTATACGTTTGTTCTCTGGTGGTAAATACCCAAGTTTTTAAGATAAGTATCTATTTCTTCATTACATAACTCAAGACCATTATCAGAACGCACAGTCATCACCTTAAGATTTAAAGAACGTTCAGAATGTGTAATGAAATCTTTTAAGCTCCTACAAGCATCACTTTTTCGTGCAAGTGGATATATAGTTAACCAGCGAGAATAGTCGTCTACTATGGCTAAAAAATAATTTGCCCCACCTAGACTCTTCACAGTCGAAGGTCCCCAAAGATCAATATGAACCAATTCAAGAGGTCGACTACTTGCTATTCCGCTTAATCTCTTAAAAGGACCACGGCGTAATTTGCCTTGAATACAATCGTGACAATTTACAGATTGGCTCACAATCTCCGATTTAGGCCCAATTACAGTTTTTAACTTAAACATTCGATAAATTGCTCCAGAATTTATATGTGCACACCTTTTGTGCCATGATTCTAACGACTTTTCGTTAATCACAGTTAAGAAATTTGAATCCGATAAATTAGATTTAACCCCTATTGTCGAATAAAGAGAATTTTGGTTCTTAATACGGAGAAATTCCTTCCCACTAGTATCATAAATAGTTAAATATCCCTTTTTACCTGTAAAACTCCAGCCTAAACTATCTATAACTCCTAAACTTATTAGGTTTCTACACATATCAGGTACAAAATAAACATCACGTAAAGTAACCTCTGCATTCGAATTGAGACCTTTAAGTACAACGTGTATATCTCCAACACCTTTAGCCTCTACAAACCCTTTTCCTTGTTTAACACTCTTAGATATTTCCTTAAACGTTACAAACAAATTGCGATCATGCGAAAAATGATGAGTAGCCCCTGTATCAAATACAAAAACTTTCTTCTCCGAAAAGGAATTTGTTGCATTTACAACCCATGCAGAAGTTTGTCGAGGGGATTTAGACCTAACTCTATCACGTTTGGGTCGTTCACGAAATCTAGTCCTCCCACGAGAAACGGGTAATTCAGACCTAACATTTTTACGGTTTACTGGACATTTATCTTGAAAATGACCATAATTTAAACATTTAAAACACTTAACGTTTGCAAAACGGTCACCCCTGTAATTATTATTTCCCGAGGTAGAAGCAAAAGCACCAGGAATTTCTTGGTTTGTCACTTTATTACAATTTAATAAACGCCCTTCTTCAGCTAGAAGTGACTGGGAAACTTTTTCTGAAGTAAACTGCTTATCTTCTAATTGGTACAACTGTTGAACAATTAAGTCAAAACGAGAAGGTAAATTAGCAATCATTTTGTATGCTATATGTATATCAACTATTTCACAATTTAGATTCTTTAATTGTCTCACAAGGTCTTGCAGTCTTGCTAGGTAGATTGAAACGGTTTCACTAGGTTTCATGTGGTCACTAAAAAACTCAGTAAAAAGCCTACCGACCAAAGCTTTTGATGAGGGTTCGAAGTTATTCTCCAGAGTTGTCCAAGCCTTCTGAGGGTCAAGTTCACTGGCAATTATCCGCTTGATTGGAGGTGCAAGTCCACGGTAAATCGTCGAAATGGCCTTGTCCTTCCGCCTCTGGTACTCCGATAGGGTTCTGGCAGGTTCTGTTGCAGCAGGAGGAGTTTCCGTCCCGGATACGAAACCATATAAGCCACGGTCTCGCAGAAGCATTTCCATGTCGGTCCGCCACTCTTTGAAGTTGCTGGCTCCAGACAGCTTCTCGAAGTCGAGCACTCCCACGTCATCAGAATGACTCATTTCGGGAAAGATACGTACTAATACCAGTTCCAAAACAGCACAAAAAAAGTTCTAACAATTGACCACTTTCGACATAATCACACTACTAAAACAAACATTGTTACGAAGGCTATTCAATTTCTAATTTCGTATCATTCTCAAAATTCTCAGTGCCAAGTGCCAATTGGTTAGGGCAGGATATAACGAATCCTGGGCCCATAACCATGTGAAGTTAATGAGCAGAGTAAATTGGCACACTAAAAAGGCACGACAAAGTCATAGGGTAGAAAAAGCACACAACGTTTTATTATAACCAAAGATAACAGTTTATATAGATAAAGTTCAGTCACGTGATTCAATCAGCTCGTTGGGTCAGTCACAGTTAGAATAGAAATCACAGTTAAATGGAAATATTGGGAATACTCACAGTTTTGTGGTAGATATAAGTATTAGTTCTTAAGACTTTATTTAGCTGTGCTATGCAAAAATATTATCGACCGCTTTTTCCATCTGCATTTAAAAGAATAAAAAGAATATTTTGTTATTATACTTGAAGAGCTTAGTGGAAGAACGTGCTAAGTGACATTTCTGAAAAAATAGGGATATTTATGTCAATGAACAAATTACTAACTCTTTGACTGTAACAAGTTTCCCCTTTTTCATAAACTTTAAGTTTAGTGTTTTTTTTAAGGTTTGCCAGTACTGTTTTTAACACATCTGATTGCGAACGAAAAACTAAGCTCATTTTCTCGTTTTCACTATTTTGTCATTTAGCACGTTCTTCCACTAAGCTCTTCATTTGAGATTGTTAAAATGCATAGCCTATAATAATTCTCTTAAAAATAATCTTCCAAGGAGAAACTAAAAAACCTCATGGTGATAGTTTTACCTTTCTATGGAAATATGAATTTTTAACCACGAAAGAGACTGGATCGTTTTATTAACGTTTGATGCAAATTAAAAAAACTCTAAATGTTTTGAATATGTTATTATTAAGTAGTATATAAGCCTAACGATACACAGATATCATTCAAGTTGTATATCTTAATTCTCTAATACCAAGAAAACTATATTAAAAAATACTTGTATTTCTACGTTATTTTAAATAGTTGAAATGAATTTCTGAATAAAATATTGCATGCAACCAAATGTTGAAAAGAATTTTTATCGGGGTTTTATTTAAATCACTAACTTGATGTATAGGGAAACGGCATTTTTTGAACAAAATAAAGTTAAAGGGAAGACATTTGAAAAGACATACATTGTATTTTGTATTATTAATTTGAATTATTCTGTACAAAGGAATAAACTTGTTTTAGTAATATAATATTTTAGATTCAAATTACATTGAATTTTATATTTATATACAATAGCATTACATCAGAGCAATTTTGAAAAGTCAAGTTATTACAAATTTCTAAAGTGCATCATCTCATTTCAGTTCATTTGTATGAATTTAAAAATATACAGAATAGGATGGATTCTTTGGTTAATTTGCTTATTGAAAAATATATTTTTATTTTATGGAATGGTCACCAACACACAATTCGTTTAATTACCTGAATAATTTAGAAGTAATAAATGCTTAGTTTATTATCCTAACGTGTATATTTATATATCGTTTGTGTTTGATACAAGATTATATGATGATTAATTTGAATCTTTAGTTATAGAATTCATTCATAATTCACGATATATTCTTTCTTAAAATTTGTATAGCTTTTTCTCATTATGTAAGATAAGTCCCAAAGAATAAATGAAAAAAAAAGAAAAGGGAAAGCCAAGGCAGTTTTATTGTATTTCCAATGAAGCTTAAACTTTAATATTTAAGCTAAAACATCCTTAGAAATCGTCTCATATCCTACACTCAAAACTTTTTAAGAACAATTAAATTAAATATCTTTAAATAGATTTTTTTTACTACCATAGTACATGGGTCTTTCGCTTCTGCTTTAAAAATGTATGCAAAACATGAAAACATAAAAAGATAAATTTAAGTATCATTGGTCTATATTGTAAAACATGTGATTTAAATATTGCCTTACAAATATAGAATCACAAAGTGTATGAATATTTTTCATTATGTCTTGCATCATTTATGTACTATAACTAACTTTATTCTTTCAGGTTTCTTTTTGTTCATCGGAAAATTCAAAATGGCAACTTCCAAAAATTTAGCACGTCCTCAAGAAGGTAATGTGACATTTATTATTGGTGAATACAATCATGAAAAAAATAACACAAATTAGTCACTATAAAACTGAATATATTTTACAATGTACTTCAGCATTAACCTCCTCACTCCAGAGGTCCGTATACGCGGACCTTTTTAGAATTTACTTCACAACTTCATTTAATTTTTTTTTTTTGACAATCAACAGAGAGCATCTTAAACTTCAAATCGGAAGGTTTAAAATGTTTAAAATTTTTTAAAGTTAATTTCACATGCTACAAGTTACAAACTTTTAAATTTTGCAAGTTATGTAGCTGACGTTCGAAGATGTTCTGTGATTGATGTATGACTCAATAATTTCCTAAAAGGACGCAATACAATATTTTTAAGCAAACGGATTTGGGTGAGTTAGATGGATTTATTCATGTTCCTTTTTGTAACCTTTTCAAACGGATCTTTAGTACAATTCATTCAAGCATTTCAATCAACCAAATCACCCTCCGAAACATTGTAAAAACCGTGACCCTGCCCAAAGTAATGATTTGGTACAATGTACTGGCAACGAATCGCTTAATTACACTTAAATGTCTTTTAAAACGTCATACCCCACTATTAATAATAGTTAGAAAAAATTATCCCCTTAACGAGTTTTCTCATCACGAATCAAGGTTTTTTCTTTTCATCTTTTCCATAATATAGTCAAGTCATAATTCTTTTTTCGAAGGATAATGAAGCAAAGTGACTTCTCGTAAATGCTTAAATCTCACGCATTTTTTTACGTTCTTTCGATTTTTTTTAAATATTGGTTTCGGATAATGTTCTGTCATTATGGTAGCTTTCCTTTTGTGATAAGTGATGTCGTGAGTTATATACTTATTTTTATATGAGTGCAAGTAGCATGATCACTTTCGTTACAGAGATTAAAGTTTTCGCTCCTTTTTTTTCTGTTGACTTATTATTATTATATTTGGAGATAATGGTGCAGCAAAATTAAATCAAAACTCATTTCCGGTGGGTGTGGAATAAGTCTTGATTGAATAATTTAGAAATGTCTTAAAAAATAAAGAAAAAAACTGAAATAATAATTCCACATAGAGAATTTTTATTTTGAGTTTATTTTTCAATTACTAGGAATTATTTATTAAAGAATCGTATTTAAGAATAGTTTTTCTATACTTATTTAACAATAGATGTATTTACTTAGCCTTTTTTTTGTAAAAAAATATAATGCAATAATTAAAAAAAGACAACGTGGAGGGTACAATTTCATGAAAATTCTTCAACCATAATTAAGCAGTTTAATTCTGAAATACAGTAAATTAACGTACTGAGAAAATAAAAAAAAATTTATTGATAATCTATTGAATAAAATAAAAAATATCGAGACTCTATTAAATGAATTAAAAATATTGAGAATCTATTAAATAAAAAAAAAATATTGAGATTCTATTTAATAAAATAAAAATATTGAGAACACATTTTGTACCAAGATTCTTCCATCATAATGAATTAACTATACTCTTTAAATAAACCTTATGTTCTTTATTATTTATTTAAAAAAACTTCACTCTTATTATCTTTATTAATAAACAAGACACACGCATCACGAAACGACACTCATTACCATGAGAATTGTCCAATATGAATGGCCTATCCATTGACTCTGACCAAAGTGCCAATATCGCTGTATCCCGAGTCTCGGAAAACGCATTAAAGCTATGAAAGTGTCGTTGCAAGTCAAAAGGCCTCGTCGTTTAAGCTAATGGGGGCCTGAAATGATGTTCGCAGCCCGCTGTTGGCAAAAGAAGGTAGCAGAAGGTGCTTCGGATGATGCTCAGCTTCATGTTCATCAAGGATTGGGATATGATTGGTTCCAGATGTCGTTTTTTGGACATCAGCCACTGTATACTGGCAAAAAGGGGAATCAGTAATTTTTGTTTAAAAGTTTCTTGTTTCGAATTTTGTAAGGTTTAAGTAATTTATTGTGCTTCGCGTGAAGGGAAACTGATCGATGTGGGACAGGGAAACATATATTGTGTGTTTTCAATACAAAAACAAATGTTTAAAGCTTTATTCTGCTATGTTATGCTGCCGTCAGTGTTATACTGCCGTGGGCAGGTAAACTGCAGTAATCACAACAATAAGTTGCACCATTTTTGATCTGAAATAAAAAAAATTCAAGTATGTTTTCTTAATTGTTAAAGTATTTGAGTGCTTGCAACAATGGTACAAGTCATTATGGAAGTTACTGCAGTTTACCTGCCCACGGCAGTATACATAAGGTTTAAATGAATTAAACTAAAATACATACAAAATTTGTACTAAAATAAGACTGATTAATGCACATTGATATAGTGTAAACATAGCATAATGGAATAAAGTTTCTCAATAAAAATTTCTTCCACCAAATATTGCAAGAAAAGAAAATTTGAAAAAAAAAAAGCTGACTTAAAATCTGCGCTTCTGATGATATATTCAATGTTTTTCAAATGCATGGTCGTTTAAATGTATTAAACTAAAATACTTATACAATTTGTGTTAAAACAAGACCATTGCATATTTCACTTATTATTACTATGGGGCCCGGATGGCAGAGTGGTTTGGACCATTATAGCAGTCTGCGCGCTGTAACGGTGCGGATTCGATTCCCGCCTTCGCCCTGGGTGTACTTCCTTTCTCTGCGATCGAAAAAAATTATTTCTGTGTCTGTCTTACTTGACGAAGGCTTATAAGCGGGTCTCTGATCAAGCACACAAGCCGGAATATATGTGTACTTACCCTACCCTACTTGTTACTATACGTGCTGAATTTTTAAGAAATATTTTTTTAACATTTATACAAATTAACATACATCAATAGAAAAATAAAATGCATGTGATGGAAATATCAATGACGCATCAAGTGACAAGCTCCGTTTATTTTCTTTTTACGTTGTGTTATTGACAAGTAGTTTCATCATCAATTTCTTGCTTCACAGAAACCATAAAACTTCAAAAGCAGTTAAAATTTCTAAACATCTCTTCATAACTGAAGAAAATATTGAGCGCAGCATAGTATCAAACACTGCATTACCGAAGATGGTTTCTCAATAAAAATTTCTACCACCTAATATTGCAGGGAAAAAAAAGTTGACGCGAAATCGGTGCTTTGGTTGATATATTCAGTGTTTTACAAATGCCTGGTCTTTTATGGCTATTCGGGTCATTGCGATCAAACTAAAGTAAAACTCTTTTGAATGTATTGCTTGCCTCTTACATGAAGCTATTATGAATCGTCCATGGAAATAGTCGTAGTTTGTTTGCTCAAAAATGGAAATGTGTGTCGTTCTTGATCGTGATAATGTAAAAGTTTGTGTTTTGAGAGGGCAATTCTAACACTATGATATGAAAAATTAATGCTGAAGAAATTTCTATCAATCACACACACATACAGGTTTTAAAATTGTTAAACAATAAGAAATATTCACATCATAGCATTGAGACGATTTAATAATTAAACTCAATGTAGTTTTGCATAACTGTGTAACACGAGGGGTTTAAAAAAATTTTCTAAATAGAAAAAGAAGTTTTGCTTCTAAATTATTTTTTTTTCGACTAAGTTAGAAACCAAGGGTTACAAGGTACTTCACTTTGTCATTATAAAAATTTAATATGTGAAGTGCATTACCATGAAAGCGTAACTTTGAACATTAAATTGTCTGAATAACAATTCGGGACTAAAAGAGTTAGATTTTTATAGTCACTTCAAATTTAGGCAGCTATCAATGTATGGGATATTTTGTTGACCAATTGCAAAGTGCATGAATAATTACAAAGTTGTTTTGTTAAAATTCAAGTATACAGAAAAGTACTTTCGGAAAAAAAAAACTGAGCAACAATTGAATCGGTGAGTGCAGAAACCACTTCAGTCCAAAAAATCCGAAAACCCGTTTTCAATGAAAATTAGCGTAGAAAGGCATGATGCGTGTTTGGTGAAAAAAACTACGTTAGTCTGTTGAATAGTTCCGTAAATACAGGACGTTTGTTTCGAGTGTTGAGTGCAGAAACAACATGAGTCCAGTGACTGACGTTGTTTCTGCACCCACCGTCTGATCGCATGGCCAGTCTTGTCAGGTTCCTTGCCGAGCATGCGCGTGTGATTAACACCCTAAGGTGAGGCTTGTATTGAAGTCAGTTCAGTTAAGTGTTTCAACGTGTTCTAAGTTAGTTTTCAACATCTACTGTCAGTCTTTTGCAATATGTCAGATCCAGAAAATGATTGTTCATATTCCTGAAAACTTCAAAGTTTTTATGATGAACCATTTACCTGGTCAACCACTGAACATGATTATGATACTATCGTCGAGAATGATCTATTTTAAGAGCGTTTCAGTTTGTTATATTCCTGTCTTATGACTTTGCAATACTGTAACTTCATTTCTCATATGGAAAAATACACATTTGTAATTTTTGTGTGAAATTAATCAAAATAAATATTATTAACAAAAATCGAAACAAAATTAATAACAAATACAAACTTTTAACGAATGGTTATCTTTTTCCAAGTTTCCTACTGTCTGTAAAAACAGTTGAGTGCAGAAACAGCATTAGTCCAAATCACAGTTTTAATTCTCCTGAGCCTAATTTATGTGTAAATTAGGTAATTTTTTTTATAACAACAGCATAAAAGCATGTTATGACAAAGGAAAAAAAAGTTATCAAATATTTTAAAATTTGGAGGAGTTATTACGTTTTTTCTCCCTCCTGAAAAATTTGAAATTTGTGACTGACGTTGTTTCTGCACTCACCGATTCAATTATTAAGAATATTGTATTATAATATTAAGAGAAAAGTGCAGTTATTGGGCATGAGTAAGTGTTATTAGGAGAAAAGTACGAATTATCATTTATTTATTTCACGTGCTAAATAACTTCGGAAAAACCAACGTTAAAATAAAAGGTAAATAACATTGCTTAAACACTTTAAAATTTAAATTATTTTTCATTGATAATTTGTTTGCCATACTTATCAAAACTTTAATTTAAAATGTTGAATCTGAAAATAAAAACAATAATCAATTAAGAATCAAGAAATATTTTTGCAAAAAGAGGAACTAATGAAAACTGACATAAAAACTCCAGCTTCTTACCTTTGAGGTAATGCAAAAAAGTGCATTCCTCTTCTCATTACGTAATCAAATAAATGCTAAAGAACTGAGTCCTCACTTTTGTGGAATAATGGCCGATAAAATATGTTATATCAATGGTGATATGCAATTTTTCTACTGAAGTAGACATATTCCTTTGGTCTTGTATCTTAAAAGTAACCAATAAATGAAGGAAATTAACAAAATATCCAAATTTTTATACCATCGTATTTACCGTATTTCTGCAATGGAATGTCGCAATTAGTGAAAGAGAATTTGCAAATGCGTTTTTATAACGGAATGCCATTCCCAATGATTTTTGGAATTTTAATTATTTACCCAATTCGGGAAGTTCAGATTTTTTATGTACAGTTAGTTGATTTTTAATGATATTTTCAGCATAAAAATCTATTATAGGGTTAAGAAAGAGTTTCGCGAAAAAAAGTGTATTATAAAATTGACCAGATTCCTAAAAACACTACATAAAGGTATACATTAAAATATCCTAGAACTAGATTATATAAATGTATACCTTTAATTAATTGCATTCTATTCGTACTCTAACTGCTGAAACGAGCTCTTGTTCTTGACTAAACTATTTCTTTAATTTAATTGCAAATTAATGAAATACCAAATCTTTAAATCGTTAATTGTAATAATCAAAGTCCTTAATTATCAAATTTAATTGTTAGACGCCTTCAAATTACCAAACTTTCTCAATAGGAAAACAACCATTAATTTATTAACACGGAAGCAACTCAATTTCCTAACTATCACTAAGTTCGTAATAGTCAATCACAGTCTACTATTTTGTGCGCAAATTCTTGGTAATTAATCACTAAGTATTCCCAAACTCATTTGCGTCGCTTCGAAATTTCATACAATATGGCATTCCACGTAAAAAGGTAAATTAACTGAGATATGCCATTCTTTAAAATTTTTGCTCTCTTTTAAAATTTATGCATAAATTCAGAGACTGTTAATATTTTAAAAGTATTCTTAACCGATTATTAACAGTTTTATTTAGTTCTTTATCATCAATGGAAATTAAAATATAGATTTAGGCTTAAGCATGAGTATAGTTAATTTTTGTGGCTCTAATATGAAAGAGAATAGATTGTTTGAATAGATTGGAAAATCAAATATTAAATATCAAAGCCTGATTAAATGATGACTACAAAACAAAATGAAAGTTATGTTATTCTTAAAAAAAAAAAAACGAAATGGTGATTGGACCTTCAAACTATTCAGTGATTATTAATTAATGGAGTATTAATTTTTCTTATCTTTAATGATATTTATACTGATATTTTATACAAATATTATTCACAAAAAATATCAACATAAAAATAAATTTTTTCCCCATTTATGAATGGAGTGTATAATATTCATTGATACAGTTAAACTAGTAATTGATTTTCATCCAATTTCTTTTCTCCTTGTATTAAAGCTTTGATAATTTACTATACAATAAATGGATTTAAAAAGGAAGAAATTTTTGGAGTGATCTAGTTATCGATAAGATTACGATGTTATCGGATGTGGTGAAACACTCTGTAATAAATGATGTAGTACTGTAAAAGTAGTATTGCACAAAAAATCTGTTGCATTACAGAAAATAAAATATCCGTAATGTTACAAAAAATGTGTTTAAAATTTTTTCTGTAGCAAAGCAATACAGAAGAAAATCTTGCATAACAGATATTTTCTGTAGCTTAGGTAGGCTAAAATTAAAACGTTACCCATGACTAGTACATAAACCCTCGTAGATGGCAAAAAGTAGTAGCTTTAACCACTGCACCATCGCAAACATGGATTCAGTTTATCCATTTTTGCTTTGAAAATATATTTTTTGAGCGCAACCACATGTTTCGTATGTACATTCTAGATGAATTTTTTACACTGTTTATATATGTTTCAACCAGTAGTATTATGGGAGGATAAATATTTCGTACAATTTATAAACCACACCTTTTCTCAGTGAATTGAACAATAAGAAGAGTGATAATGAAATAGAATATATCCTGTCTATTCTTTCTTCGTAAGTGATGCTTTTTTTCCTCATTTAACTCACTTTAATCAACCCACTCAAAAGACGGATGAAACCTCCCCAATCCATAATTTTGCTGGACTTGTGGCCTCACCACTCATAAACCGAACTTTTCATCTTTAACACTTCGGCTTCGTAAGACTTTTGTTTCCGCGCATTTGCGATAAGAATACCATTATCGAATCCTTAGTTGTACTTAATTGTTTACTTTTATTTCCAGGTATGAGCTCCGTGCCAGCACCTTCGCAGGAGTGGAGTGGAACGGCCGCAAGAGCGTCCCTCACGACTGAAGCCAGTGCCCCAGTCAGGACCCCAGCTCAACCCTCCTCGGCTTACAGAATCGGTATCTATGGTTGGAGGAAGCGATGTCTGTACTTTTTGGTCATCGTCCTGTTTGCGATGGTCATCATAAACTTAGCTCTAACCATATGGATCATTAGGGTCATGGACTTTTCCATAGTGAGTGGATATTTTCTTTAGTGAACAATAATCTTGATACGATGTGATGCAAGTAGTATGCAAACATTCTAAATATAGCCTATTAAGGTGTACAGGAACTAAGAGATACATCCAGCATTCAGAAAACCAACACCACATCATTATAAACTACTAAACATTTTACATCACATATATTTTCCAGACATCTTAACAGCCAAAATCCTGAAGAGTCAATTTAAAAAAGTAAAAGTGCACGAAGAAGCCGAGGCGCTTAGTTTATAGAAGACTCTTCCAATATTAATAATAATCTTCATCGTCGTTTTAGCCCAAATAATACCTTGCAGCTTTAAAAGTTCAGTGTGAAATTTATACTTGAAAAAGCTGTTAAAAATATTTCTTGTAAGGGAATTATATTAACGGTATTTTAAACTTGATCCGTGCAATATGCTCTCGATATATATTTACAATTTATATATAAAGGTAAACTTAAAAGACTTTATCAAATAATATTGTTATAAGTGTTTTCCAAAAAAAAAAGTAGTAAGTCTTGCCAAAGAGAATTAGAGCAGAGTCAAAACCACATGGGAGATAACAAAAAACAGCCACTAAAATTATGCGGTCAATCTGCTAAGGTTATAAATAACCAAATAGAATTTTATGGATATTGTTTTTAAGCATTAATTTTATATAACCATGCAACTACACCCTTTGTTTAGGGCAGAAAAAAATATTTTTTCGTTTATAACCGTAAAATAACCTGCATTATCTTGGATATTGTCATAATTTAATAGCAAGATAAAAAAAAGTTAAGGTTATTTCATAACACATGACTTCTACAATTAACCTTAGAATAATAAATAAATAATAATAAATAATAATAATTTGTAATTTATTAACCGAAAAAACAAATGAAGTGGTTAAATGAGGTTATCTAGGAAGAATAAAGTTTTATTATTTTTCTTTTCCATTAAATTAATAGTAGGTCCAAAGATAAAATGAAAAAAATCACGTCTGGGTAAAGTGTAAACAACAGCTATCATATCGGTTAGCTGCCTCGGTGGCCGAATGGTTAGTGTACTAGCCTTTGGAGCTGCTGAGGTCGGGTTCGAATCCCGGTCAGGCATGGATGTTTGTGACAGTCAATAAATGTTGTTATTTGTCTATGTGTTATTCATTTCTTTGTGACTGTAAAATTTCTTTCTGTGTCTGTCCCACTTGACGAAAGCTTATAAGCGGTTCTCTGAACAAGCACACAAGCTGGAATATATATGTATCATACCATACCATCATATCGGTAAACATTCCCTCACAGAAAACACTTTTTAATTGTAAAAATAAATATTATTTAGATTTAAAAACACTAATTTGTTAAATTATTTTTTTCCTTCCAGAATGGAATGGGTCGACTACGAATACTTCGAGACGGCCTTCGTTTAGAAGGTCAATCTCATTTCTTGCACAATTTGTATGCTTCGAAGATTCAATCTAGAAAGGTAAGTTATACTTAATTTAACTTTTAGAAAGTATGATTTTCTGATACCTACTAAAATTTGATTTGAAATTTGCCTCAAACATTGTTAGCAAGTTGTGTTCACATAATTTCTTAAGAGCAAATTATGAAACATCATAATAAATAAAAGAACTGACTTAGTTGAGTTAAAAAAATAAAGCCTCACATGCTAAAAATTCCAATTTCGAAGCAAATGATGTAGCCTCAAAAGTTCAAATTCCACAATTTTTGTATAGAATACTAAGATCGTGCATCAAGTAAACTATTCTGAACATACAAGCAAAAGTGGTCCAGTAAAAAAACCCTTTTATCTTTGTTTTCACCTATTACAAGATATATACCGAAATATTTTTTTGAAACCATACAGAAACATATTTAAGATTTAGGACTGTTAAGATTATTATTGAGAGTTATAATATTTGACTATACTTGTATTAAACTATTTCAAACTTGTTAAGTTGAAACATTTCTTAACTCTTTGTAACAATTACTTTTAAGTAAGTATGTAGACTGACTGTTGGGGGGGGGCAGTTACTTTGGCTAATTCCATTCGTGACAGACATGACATAAGACAACTATCTTGGCTCTTAAAAAGTACTAAATATTAATTGACTGTTAAAAAATTACCATGGGGTGATGCAAATAAAGGTCTTATTATAAAAAACACTGAAATTTTCATTCACGGGGAAATACTTAAAATTAATTGGGTTAAAACATGCTGCGACTGACATGACAAAATTGAGACACAGATTTTGAGTGACCTTATATTATTACCATCTACTCAAAAACTGGTATGCATTTCATGTCTAGAATTTTTTTGGAATCAATATAAGATTCTGATGTGCCAACCAGAAAGAAAAAATTAAGAAATTTATAAATAGTAAAATATTATAAATATTTATTAGAGTGACTGACATGACAAATGTGACAGACATGATAAAGTTTTGATGTTCTATATTTAACTCAAAATTTAAATTTAATGTTCGAATTTTTTAAGAACTGTTTATTTTGAGGTATAAAAAGAGAAAATAAAGTGTCAAGAATTTTTGCCAAGTAGATTTTGTTTAAAATAAAAAAAAGTTAAAATTAAAAAAATGATATCCATGGATGGAATCAACCTTTTATCGTAGTTTTCAAAGAAATTTCCTATAATTTAAAACTGTGATACAACGTTTTAGCTTCGTTGATTTTCCTACTTAACACTTGTTTTCTTTTTGTCTCGTTAACGTAACTCCTTCTCAGTTCATAGATATATTTATGTTTGAACTACAGTGAGCTGAATCTTTGAATTTTTGGATGACAGTCTCTTGTCCTTAGTAATTAAAAGTTTTCAAAACTTCATTGAGAGTAAGGTTATGACAGGATAATATATATTTCGCAAAATATTTGCCAACTTTATATTTATCATTAGAATAAGATGTTATGTTAAGAGCCATTTTCTTTATAACTTGGCCAAATTGAATAGGGACGTGATAGTTGATGTCTTCGATCTTCTTGAAATTTTCAGAATATGTTAGTAGTAGTATGATAAGAAAAAGTGAATTTCAGTTGTTATTAAATCCGACTAGTTTGAGATTGAGAGATGGTCAAACTTCGATGAAGTGGATCAACGGTGTCTAAGTACAACCAACATAACCGGAAAGTTTCAAGAAAATAGAAGGTATCAACTATCACAAGTTGTCCCCCTTTAATAAAATGACTCTTAAACGTTTTAGACCGATTGATATTTTTTCTCCGAACTAAAATTCCTACTTCATTTGTTGGCAAAATATTTTGTAGTTGATAGTTTGTTCAAAGACAAGAACTTAAGCAGTAAGAATACTGTTGCTCATCTCATACAAACAGTTCCGAACAAGTAAACCAGTTCCACCCTTCCTCAAAGTTAATAAAAATTAAATTTCTTATGAAGCAGTTTAAATTTAAACTGCAGACTTTTTTTTTAAAAAATTGTTCTTGCTAAATAGTATATTATACTAAATTTTTTATTGAGAGAAAAAAATATTTACCCGTATTTTACGATTCATCATGCAAATAAAACGAACGAAGTGAACCTTAAATATAAAAATATTTATTAAAATATTTCATGTAATGTTATTGTATAAACTGGCCTTGCCTTCGTAAACAATAAATAGAATAAAATGAATTTTCAGATTTCTAGAAAAAAAATCAAACGAAAGTTACGGTTGAACAAAATAGGATTGAAAAGAACCATTTTTTATTAAATTCCGAAACAACACGATAACTAAAAACATTTTATTTCTAACATTTAATATATTTTCTAGTAATGCGGTTGAAATAATATTTATAAAAAGTGAGGTAAACGGATATTTAAAACTGTATATATCCATAGTATTAGTTAGAATATTTAAAAAAGGATATTTGTTATTCTAATGTATTCAAACAATGTTTAACTAGACAATTTCCATGCGAACTACGGCTTGTGCCATAAAACATCATCATTTAACTAATTACCTAACCATAACCATCGTTACAAAACTAATTTAATATTCAGAGAATTTTTCTATTTTATCTTTTTGGCATATCAAAAGCTCACTTTGGATAATTTTTGTCATAATTAATGTTCTGGAGTTCCTGGGAGAAATTACATATTAAATTTAAGAAAATTATCATTTTAAATAATAAAAGTAGTAGCTTTTATAGATGTTTATGGTATATACAGTGTATAGTATAATTTTTTAAAAATCTTCTTTAAAAGTATCTTTTCAATAATCTGCTATGATTAGTCTTCTTTCAAATGGTTGAGAGCGACTAACAAACTAGTATGTCTTAAAATGCCATAAATTTGAATGGATTTTATGACTTAAAATTTTTAAATATTTTGAATTGTTCGTACTTGCATTTATAATAATCTTTGAATTGTTTTTCAATTTATTTTTTCTGTATGAGCATATGTTAATTCAATGTTTATGCCATACACAAGTGAAATTACAAAATAGCGCATCATAATATGAACCCATTTTAACATTAAATGTTATACTTAAATGATGACATTCACTATATTAGAAAATTAAGATATGATTCTAAATTTAATTTTAAAATTTACTGGTTTTAAAAAGTAGCTTTTACTTAACTACACTTACATCCAAGAACTTTAACGTTTTTCCGGCATGAGTCGGCTTCTTCTTCTTCAATCTTCTTTTTAAAATACCATAATTAAAAACTTTGAAAATCTGTTCCATGGTCTTGTTTTTGTTATCCAAACGATACACGATACAATCAAACTCATTTCCATCACAACGACATTACCAAAACATTTACTTAATGCTGCATTTTGTTTTCAATAAATTATTAAAAATAATAATCAATCATTTACTACCTTGCCTGCACATTCTTTAATCGCTAAAACCCTAACAGCTTTTTAATCGTCTACCGATTAAAAATTCAACCGCAACAGCTTTCAAAATATCAAGAAGACAGCTAAGAATCTCTAGCGATCAATTAACACAAAAAGTAACTCCCCATACACACATCTTTCTTGAAGAATATTTACTTTGGCTTTATAATGATTTTTGTGTTCTGTTAGTTGTTTCTCTTTTAATTTTGCTGTATTTCATCGGCCCTTGTAATTTTGCTTTATTTTCTCAAGCATCTTAAAAGGGGGAAACACCTGGCTTGGTCCTGACTCATACCATTTGGGATATGCGAACTATTTCGGTGAGATTTCGCGTCAGCGAGGTTTAAAAATATACTTCATCTCTAGTTCTTAAACATATGATGCTACCTCATCTTCAAAAGATATTTTTTTTGAAAAAATGGCATTACTCTTTTGCAATTTAAAAACTTGTATTTTTTCTATCTATGTTTCTTCCTGCTTTTCGTTTAAAAATAAACGAATGTGTGAAAGAGGGGGAGATAGTGTCATTAATTCGTTTTTGCTGAAGCCATAAGAAAAAATATTTTTGAATACGAAAGCTAAACAACCATTCGGGGTATTTTTCGCCATAAATGAAGCACTTTTTTGATAAGTTTATTTGCGTTAGATTAGTGTTATGAAAGAAACCCTCAAGGATATTTTTAAATAAACTTAAAATGCAATTTTTTAATATGCTAATTCCATTCGTGACAGACATGACATAAGACAACTTTCTTGCCCCTTAAAAAGTACTAAATGTTAATTGATTGGTAAAAAATTGCCATGGGGCAAATAAAGGTCTTGATTATAAAAAACAATAAAATTTTAGTTAATAGAAAATACTCAAAATTAATTTGGTTAAAACATGCCGTGACAGACACGACAAAATTGAGGCACAGATTTTGAGTGACCTTATATTATTACCATTTGCTCATAATTGGTATGCATTTCAAGTCTAGAATTTTTTGGGAACCAATAGAAGGTTCTGATAGGTCAAGCAGAAAGAAAAAAATTAATAAATTTATAAATAGTAAACTATTATAAAATATTTATTAGCGTGACAGACATGACACGAGTAAAATTTTCTATGAACTTGAGTATTTATTCTCAAATATCACTTTACCTTTAAAAAAATAACATGGAGACTGCATTATGACGTAATATAGATGTATTATGTTATGTGGCTCACAATAAATTATGTAAAAATACTTAATAGTACTAACCCATCGGATGATTTTGTCTTAGAGAATCAGATTTGTGCAGAAAATTTGAAAAAAGCAGTTTTGAGAAAAACTCTAAAAGATATTGATTATTTCTATTTATTTCATTGTTATAGATAGATAAATATACAAATAGAATATGCAATTGTTTTTTTAAAATTTAAATACTAATTAGTATGAACGAACAACAAATAATAATTGCGGATTGCTGAATGAACGAAGATGACAATATAATGCAAACACACAAGGTTTCAAGTAGTCCCCCGTAGCAAACGTAACTTTCTATCAAAAGAGCGACTATACTTTATAAGGCTGTAGTTCAAAAACTATAATACATAGGCATGGGAAACTTTAGTATATTATTTATGAAGTATAGTATTATTTAGTATATTATGTATAGACTATCGAAATATACAACAAAAAGTTTATTTTCTAAATTTCACACCAGGTGTGCTACATAATGTATTTTACGTATTTTTGCATGTTAAATCAAAAACCTTTTTCTAGTACTGGATATGGTTTAAACGGATCATTACGCATATAAAAAATACGGAAACGTGAGGACACATTAATATAACTTAAATGTTTTTCACTTTTGAAAAATGAATCTTATTTTTATCGTTGATTTGACGTGGATTTTTGATGAAACGTGCCCGAAATGGAGGAATTATGTAAAAATAAAAGAAGGTCTGAATATTTTTGATTAAATTTAATATTTATACCAAGCTTGCATTTATATAACTAGAGGAACTTGTAAAATAAAATTAGCAAAGTTTTAAAACATCAAATTCATAAAATATATTTATATTGATGTTTCAAATTATAAATTTATTTGGGAGATAATTATAAGAATTTATGTGAAATGTATAAGAATTGCACAATAATTTTTCCACAAACAAGATTTTTAAGATTATGGAGTTTTCATATTAAAAGAAATTGTTCATACATCAGATTAGAGGTTCACTTTCTATTATATTTTACCTTAGAGGTAATTTTTATATCGAACCAGTTTTAACTGGTTACAAAATATTGTTAAACAGAAAATATTAGGCTTATTATATAAATTTTAATTAAAATGTTAATAAATATGTATAATAAAATATGTTAATAAAAATGTGTAAAAATGAAGGAAAACTAGCCTCGGTCTATTCTATTTTTCTGCTATATTATTAAGAAAGCGAATAAACACCGTTGTTTCATATCTATTTTATTTATATAAGCATTTCACTACTAATTAAATGTGTATAAAATCTAAATAATAACCGCAACTAATAAGTAATTTTTAAAGTATTAGTCAAGTAAAGGCAAATTATTCAAAAAAATATGGTATGTCTATTGCTTATTTGAAAATAAATTTTACCAACATTTTTTTAAAAATATTTTAATCTATAAGTAGAATGCAATTTTTTCAATAAACATAAATATAATTTAAGGGAATAAAATATATGATGAATGCTCTATAAAAACCGATATTCTATTTTTTATATTTTCAGGTATTCTAAAACTATAGTTCTTCAACTAGTCTACTAAACAATCCATAATTTCGCTGCCATAATTAATTTCCATTCCATTTTTTTGATATTTTTAAATAATCAAAAAATTTTAGATTTTAGAACTTGTTTTTGCCGTTTAATTTAGTAGATGCTTTTAACCATTTGAAATTCGCTCTAAAAAGGATCCGGTAAAATTCATGCATAACAAAAAATACCACGTAAATATTCAAAATTTCCGATTTCCCACTGACATTCAGCTCAAAAAAATATAACCGACATCACGTAATCATATGTTCTACATACCATTTTTTGTGTTATATAAATTATTGAATTTTTAAGCATAGAAAAATCTTTTGATTTCTTTATTTCTTTTCGTTAAAAATCCTTTTTCTTTGCCGATTTCATCCCTTCAGCTAACATTCCATCTAATTTCATTTTATTTGACTTGGTGAACGTTTTCTCTCTAGGTTTTTCCACTTCATTGACTATTTCTCCCATCTTTAGCGCTGCTCAAGTGCTCCAAAAAGAGATGAGAAACTCGTGTTCTTTTAAAGAACAGCTGTAAGATTTTAAATTGCTTTTAACTGTAAAGCAACATGCTGTTTTTAACTGTAAAACAACATGCTGTATTTAACTGTAAAGAAACACGCTGCTTTTTACTGTAAAAAGGACCTGTATATGGAATTGCAATTATAAATTTCACGTGTAAAACACACAGCTTTTAAATTTAAATACCATTATAACAAATTTAAAAGCAAATAGTTTTTATTTATAATTTTTATTCATAATACGTACACAATAATAAATGTAAGAGGAAATAATAAACATAGTTATGAAAATATAAGTTAGTAAGTGAAAATCAACAGCACAAAGAAACAAAATATTGATTGTCAACACATGGCAAAATTGCAATAAAGTTAAGAATGCAAGTCAATTGTTTTTTCTTTTTGCTCATTTGTTCGTCATTTTTAGAAAAATAAACACATGACGTTTCATACAGTTACATCTGTCTGTACCCTTTTTTCGGCTGGTGGTCAGCTGGCGCTGATTTAAAATTAGAAGACTAAATTTGAAGTTTTATCGAGAAAAAATGAGTTAAACCGCATCAATACCAGCAACTCCTTAAAAAAGTCATTTTTTTTATACAAATAAAGAATGGTACGAGTAAGCTGATTCGGTATCGATATTTTTGAAGAGCTTGAACATCCTCTTTAAAACCGCACGATCGTGCGAGCCCGGTCGGAAAGGGTTATAGGCGAATATTTTTGTTAATTAAGTCGTTTTTTATGTAAAAACATTTGTGGTATGACAGCTGCAAAAATTATATTTATCAATTGGTGATAAATGTAAAGCAAATGTTACAATTTTCGGGCTACAGCAAGCGAATTTTTTTTATACAGAAGAAATTCAACTTACCGAAAAAACTTAAGTTTCAATTTTCCACAAAAATCCCATATTTGTGTTTGTCGATACTTCTATTACAGCGCAATATAACTGAATACATTTATAGGTTTTAAGGGAAATACAGGGGAAAGTTGGTAGTTACATTCCGAAAACTTAATGTTGACAAAATATGAACTTTAAGGTAATCTTTTTTTTAATCAAACGGTACGTGCGAACAGGTCGAAAAACAAAGAATATTATTTTATTTTACATCATTCCTCCAAAGAAATCAGCTTGGAAACCAATTTTAGTGTTCATATGCTCAATATTCTCAGCGCCGGACATTCGAAGATCATAATGGACTTAGATTTGTTTGTTCAGAGGATTAGAGGTTTATTTGGCTGGGGGCTGTCATTATTTGTTATGGGAAATTTTGAAGAAATGTTGAGTTAGTTTTATTCGTACAATTTGTTGTGAGTGGTTTGAATTTTTTCTAGTTAACTTAAGTTTTTTTTGTACATTTTTATTTAATAATGGTTTTTTGCGTTTTTTAAATAAATAAACAACTGATTGCCGCAGTTAACGTAAAGAAAGTGCGTTTACATTTAGAGAAATGATTTTTTTAAGTTGCACAAAAACTTAGTCAAAATTTATTGTAAAAAGATTTAACATAGATAAAAACTTTTTTTGTTTACTTTATATACATTTTAAATCAAATTAAAATATCAACACCTTAGAAGGGTTAAATAACTAAAATAAAAAGTATATATTTTGTAATTTAGCCTGTTAAAAATTATTTATTTTTTTATTGGAGCCAAATAAAATTAAGCATAAAAATGCAGTTAGTTCATTATGGAAACGAGTAAAAAAAAGTATTATTAAATTGTTGAGAGTTGCTTTAAGTAAATTATGTTGTTTTAAATATATATACTTATTAGTTGTTAACTATAAGAAAAACCTGGTAACAAGCTAACTTTAATTTTAAAAATTCCAAAAAAATCTATAATTTGGAAAGCTTATTAACTATATTTAAGCATTAACAAATATCTACTACTTAGACAACGAAAAAAACTAGTGCGTTAAATGTCATGCCTTTTTAAAAACTAATAATAATAAGGGTCCTTTATACGAGGTTAGATCAAACAATACTTTATTGTTTTTCTGATTGAGATTTTAAAAAAAGCCTTTTAATCTTATTTGCGCATTTTTTACTTCTAAGTTCATAAAAAAATATTAGTTTATTACGATAAAAATTAATCGTATTTTCTTAAAGTGACATTCAAGATAGTTTATCATTTTAATTTTGAACATGAATAGATTCAAAGGACGTAAATACTTTAATAAGATTAAGTCTAAACATACCAAAGAAATCTTTTCACGTCGTCCTATCAAAAACAAGCTTTGTGTCGAAAAAGTAGGCACCAAGATGCATTTAAGATATTTACCATAGTTTAAGAAAGTCAAAATTCGACACTTTTCTAGTTTCGAGCGCTGCAAAAAGCCTTTGAAGAAGAGATTTTTTGGCCAAGATAAATACACACACCTGTGTTTTCACAGATCTTTGGATCAGTTTGTCAGTTTGAAAGAAGGCTTCAACTCACAGTGATGCGACGAAAAGAAAATAACTTCCTTGTGATTATTTTGAAAGATAAAAAGTGAACACGACCGAACATAAAAAAATATCTATGTATATTTAGATTTTTTTAAAATAATTTAGAAGTAACATGTCATGTACTTGAAAAAGACATAATAAGCGTTATATAATAGAATGCATCTGCCTGTTAATTTATTTATGTAAAAAAACGAAATGTTAGCTACACTCTTAAAACGAACGAGCGATTTTAACTCAGTCTGATTAATTTTCACTCCTCCAGTCTGGAAAATGCACTTCTCCTTTTGGAGTGGATCCTTTGTATGTTAAACCTCCTACAGGATCACTCCAAACGAGTGATTTTAACTCAGTCTGAGATAATATTCACTCATTTCCAGTGTCGAAAATGCACTTCTCCAACTGGAGTGGATTTCACTCTTTTGTTTTAAGAGTGTACGGCTACACCAATTCGATGAAATAGGTTCAGGAACCAATAGATGCGGAAACTTTGCTTTATCAAGTCAGACTTTATGTTTCAATCCTCTGAGAGATGTAGGCATATAAATCCGTCACCTGAATGTCAAGTTTTCCAGCGCTTACATATTTTTTAAATTATAAATTGCACTATATTTTAAAATTTAAAATATGGAGGAGTCATTTATAATACTAGACTATATAAACATAAAAAATATAATTAATTAATATATCTATTTATAATTAATTAAAATATATATAATAATTCATTAAAATACACATGTAATTATAAAATATAAATAACTAAAATAATTTAAGAAATTAAGTCACAATGTATAATAGTCATATTTATTACTTTTGTCAATTTTTCTGGTTTCGAAATCCAGTATCCGAAACCAAACATTGCTTGAAATAATTGTTTCGTTGTAAATAATGTCTTAAGCCGCTTTTAAATTGTATAAATAGATGGTCTATGTCAATACCAATTTCTTTTGTCTTTTCCACAGTTTGTCTCATAAAATGGATATAGTCGATAGTTCAGATACTCTTTTGAAAACCACTTTGATAACCTTCAGTAGTATTTCCTGTATAAGCGGAAAATAAAAACCGATATCCTATTTTCAGCTTTGCATCAATTTTTTATTTAACTCTATACATAAATCTTATATTTTGAGTGTTCAATCATAATTTTCTATTACTTATAATGCTAGCACTATCGTGACTTAACGATTCAAATATCACATTTCAAATAACGCATTTTATACTCAATAAGAAATTAAAATTCTTATACAAAAATTAGTGGTACAAGTATGAGAGAAAATGCATTTATAGAAATAATGTCTAATAAATGAATCTACAGAATTTTTTCTTTATTATTGCATCCAATAATTACTAAATTTTTGAAATTTTAGTCGTGCACATTATAAAATAAGAGTTTATAATTTTTCTCATTATTCATAAAATGTTTTGATGCATTTAATATAGAAAGTTTACTGACCCGATGGTAAAACTAGTAAAACTCTACAGAAGTTTAAAGTTAGCTGAGTTCGATTGGTTAGCCTTCTACTAGTTACTTGATCAAATTGGCAATTGCTTCAATTTTTGTTTCATTTCGTTATCTTCAAATTGTCTTATCTATCATGCTTTGTTAAACTCGTTTACGCTTCACTAGTTATATAATTAAAGGGAGGAAACGAAATAGGCAAATAAAAGGAAAGTTCTATGAAACAGGGATTTTGTGATTTTGTTTGTGGAAAAATCTATGAAATTGAAAAATGTGTAGCACTTATTTTATCATAATCATTTAAAATTTATATGTGCCTTTCAAAAAATCCAATTCAATATTTAAAAAACTAAATTTGCTCTAAATAGTTAGGGCTGTGGGGCGCCCTGTGGTCAGTGTCTCGATCTCCAGATCGGAATGTCCCGCGATCGAGTCCTGGTCGTTAAAAACTCAAAGAGTATATGCGGAGTACGTGCTCGTTAAATCTGTTGGGTCCAAAAGTCCCGTGGGCGGTCATTGCGCACTTTCCTACGGGTACAGGTTCCTGGAGACTACTTCCCTCCCCTTCAGGGACATGTCTAAATTGTGGAGGTGGTGCGTGATAGATGGCAGCATCTGTCACGTATGTGTGTGTGTCTGCGTGTGAGTGTGTGTGTTGTGTCTGTCTTACTTGACGAAGGTTTATGAGCGGGTCTCTGACCAAGCACACAAGCCTGAAAATATATGTATACCAACCAACCAAATAGGTTTAAGCAGTTGTCTTTAGGATTTTTTAAAAATTATATCCACGTCAAGCTTTTTATAATATTTGGAAATTTGGTTTGTTTGATGTATATAATTAATTTAATGTTACAAAAAATAATAAGAACTAGTAAACGTTTGGTTTCCTAACCAACACTTCAATTCAGAGTAAGCATATTCAGGAGTAAAACAAAAAAGCTGTTTCAAATTTTTATTTTTAAATAATATTTTTATGCAATAAAATTTTACTCAATAATTCAGAGTTTTAAAACTATTTTTACTCATTAAAAATATGTGTGCAAAGTTTTGAATAGATTTTGAAGTAATTGCGTTAGTTATGAAATGTGTAACATTTTATGTCTGTTAAATATATCCTTAGAAATCCATTCAAGCGTCTATTTTTAATTTGATATTAATAAAAAATTAATTATTTATGTCTAGTTTCAAAAAATCTTTTTACTTTATTAATTCTAGTTATTATGAATTTACTATACTAATTATTTATAACTAATATACAGCGTACACACATATAAAAACATATAATTAGTAAAAGTCCTTTGAAAGAATTGTTATGGTTAAAATGCTTTCACAAAAAAACACGTTTATTACTTTTATATTTTTAATAAAATTTATTTATTTTGTAGCATCATTTAATTTATCCTTGTAAAAAGGACTTTTGAAAGTACACATTTTTGCGAAATAGGTTTTTTTTTGTGTTGCTAATGCTACACGACAGAATATCTTTTACGTTCTTTGTTTATTTCGGTATATATTTAAATACATAGACCGAAATAAACAAAGAATATAATGCATACAAAGCTGCGTAAATGATGTGAATTCTGAACAATGGCATAAATTAACCTTTGACCCTCTGAGGGGTACAGACATTTAATCTGTATGCCATGTTTTCCAGCATCAGACATTATTTTGCCAAATTTATAAATTTTATGATTTTAATAAAATATAAAATGTGGAGAAGTCGATTATAATCATGTTCTACAGAAATACAATTTAAAAAAGTTGAATTTGAATGTTCAGATAAAAATTTTAATTTTAATGTCATGAAGTAAGAACTAGTTTACACTTTCTCCAATATACTTATCCTAGAGAGGATAAAAACACAGCATCTCTACATCTCAGCAATTCCATTCACATATCTCCAACGCGAACAGGAGTAAATGAATCATCCCATCCATACATTTCCTTGAACCATTTCCAATAAGTAACAAGCATACTGTCCCACACAAACTGTCATTAACCAACATGCACACATTATTTTGCAAAATTTTTAAATTTTATAATTTTAATAAAATTTAAAATATGGAGGAGTCGATTATAATCATGTTCTACAGAGATACAATTAAAAAAAGTTGAATTTGAATGTTCAGCTAAGAATTTTAATTTTAATGTCATGAAGTGAGAACAAGTTTACACTTTCTCCAATATGCTTATCCCTGAGAGAGTAAAAACAAAGCATTTCTACACCTCAGCAATTCCATTCACATATCTCCAACGCGACCAGGAGTAAATGAATCTCCCCATCCATACATTTCCTTGAACCATTTCCAATAAGTAACAAGCATACTGTCCCGCACAAAGTGTAGTTAACCAACAGGCACACATTATTTTGCCAAATTTATAAATTTTATAATTTTAATAAAATTTAAAATATGGAGGATTCGATTATAAACATGTTTTCAGAAATACAATTAAAAAAAATTTGAATGTTCAATCAAATATTTTAATTTTAATGCCATGAAGGGAGAACAAGTTTACACTTTCTCCAATGTGCTTATCCCTGAGAGAGTAAAAACAAAGCATTTCTACATCTCAGCAATTCCATTCACATATCTCCAACGCGACCAGGAGTAAAAAAGTGTTCCCATCCATACATTTCCTTGAACCATTTCCAATAAGTAACAAGCATACTGTCCCGCACAAACTGTCGTTAACCAACAGGCACAGCTTAATAGAAATGTTATTCAACGCATCTGGAAGAAGCGATTTTAATCGCATCTGCGAATTCCTCCAGTTTAATCAAGATCATTACCAAGAGGTGGTAGTGAAGCTCTTGCCAGTAGATGAATACCTTTCTGGGTGCAATCAACATTCGACGCCGTGCTACAGCCCCTTTGCACTGGGGAAGCCTGTCCTGATGAATAGGCTGGCATTCTTTCAAAAGATCGATATTCACTTCAATTAGCTGGGCTAAGTTCCTGTTCATCTCACTTCTAAATATATGCGGGGAGTCCGGGTGGAAGTTGAAACATTAACGCGATTTCCTTGGTTAAGGAAGTTATGGGGGTTCGGTATAAGCTGTTAATTGTTGTCGAGTTTAATTGTAGAATATAATTAGAATTTAATGGGTTGTCTTTTTTAAAAATGTGTACTATTTTCAAATATTGATTGCTAGTATAAGTTTGTATTAACTCATTTAAAATGTGAGTACAATTTATATTATTCAGTTGCTTATTCATAAATTGTGGGAAGTTGCTTTCGAAGTTTTTAATTGTTGTAGAATTTAAATTGTTGTCGAATATAATTAGTATTTGATGGGATGTGGTGCTTTTTCTAATAATTAAAAGTTTTTTAGTTTTCAATAGTCATCGGAAATCACTTCCTTTAACCGGACTAAGTACATGTTCATCTAATTTCAAAATATATGCGGGGAGTCCGGATGGAAGTTGAAACATTAACGCAATTTCCTTGGTTAAGGAAGTTATGGGGGTTCGGTAAAAGCTGTTAATTGCTGTCGATTTTAATTGTGGAATATAATTGGAATTTAATGGGATGACCTTTAAAATTTTTTATACTATTTTCAAACGTTGATGACTAGTCTAGGTTGGTATTAACTCATTTAAAATGTGAGCACTAACTCAGAAAGTTGAAACTTTTATGCAATTCAGTTGCTTATTAATAAATTGTGGATAGTTGATATCGAATGTTAAGTTTTTAATTGTTGTAGAATTTAAATTTTTGTTAATATAATTAGTATTTGATGTGATGTAGTGCTTTTTTGTAAGTAAACGTTTTTTAGTTTTCAATAGTCACACCCATCGGAAATCACTTCCATTAACCGAACTAAGCTTCTGCTCATCTCACTTCTAACTATACGAAATTACAGTGTCTAAGTCGAAAACATTAACACGAAAAACCTGGTTAAGGAAGTTATGAGTATTCGGTATAAATTTTTAATTTTGTCAATTTTTCCATTTGGCAAAAGGGGAGGGGAAATCGGGTTGATTGACACTATAGCTTCTGGGGGGCTATTGGCGAAGGGCCTCGTAATTTAGAACCATGGTCAAGAGAAGAGTATTTTCATTTGAAAATGTAATTCAAATCTAATGGTATGTCTCTTTGATGATATGGAAAGTTATGAAATTATCTTTTTCCAAGAACGGCAGTTGAACAAAGTTCGCATCTCGTTCAATGTATGCTAAGGGTGAGGGTTTAAACATTGATGCGATTTCTTAAACTAAGAAAGCTATTAGTTTGTAATAAAAACAAAGAATTATTATCTGCTGGGGATTTTAATTTTAAAATATTTATATTTAAAATAAGATTTTTTATGTTTTTTAATACTTTGAAGTTTTACTTGTACTTGAAAATTGCTGCATGTAAACGTCAACTAGTCAGACTAAGTTTTTGCTTAACTTCTAACTGTATGCCGGAACTCAAGGAAAGTCAAAGCATTAATTCTATTAACTCATTTGCTAAAGTTGAGCTTGTTGTGTATCAAACGTTAAGTTGTTAATTGTTCTGGATGGTTGTTTCCAAACGTAGATATGTGGAGATTAAGGGATAAAGTTGATACATTAATATAATTGCGTTAGTAACTAAAGATGACTGTATTGGGCATAAAGCATTTATTTGAGGATTTTTACTAAAAAGTGACTGTGTGAAGAAAGTTAAAGATTAAAAATTAGTTTTTATTCTAGAATTAATAATTGTACGTTCATTTGTTTCAATGAAGTGCACTTCAATTCTTTTGCAGAATTTACTATTTTTATTGAAATTTAAACTTTCATTGAATAAAACTTACATAACTAATTTAATTTGTAGTATTTGATGGTAAATATATGAAGCAGTATATTGTACTATACTAATTTATTTTCATGAAAAAGTACTCAATACGGATAGACTTATCGGTTTTAACATAAGGCTTCATTCCACTTTCCAGATATCATTCGGACAGAGGACAAGTACACGGGCAAGTATATTCACCGCCGCTGTCTGCCGCTCATATTAATAACTTATTTCGATTTTTAAATTTTTTTTTGCGTTAGTGAAATTTGGAAAACATCAAAGGTTTTTAGTCGTCCATAAGGGCTACCGTGTGAAATTTAATTTAAATATTTGCCAAATTGCTGCTTGAAAATAGAGAAAAGTTCCAATATTAAATTCTTCATAGATTTTACTGATGTGTTTTTAAACCGACAATATAAGTGAAACAATTGCTTAAGTGCAATCGTAAAATAATATAAACATTGAATCATTTGATAACTGTAGTTTCTGTATTTATTAAATATATTTTACAGTACGTTAGTTTAGCTATCGTTTTTTAATAAAGTAAAATAAAGTCATACCCAAAGGTTTTCATCTTAATAGGTTAAGAAAAACACTTTTGCTTGTTCAATTCACATTCATATGTTATTTTAAATTTAAACTTATTATTATTATACAAATGCCTGCCTGGTGGCTGGCCATATTAGGCTTCTTGCTCTCCAATATTTTTCTACATATGATGTAAAAACAGTTAATGCGGAGCATTTGTCCAAGTGGGTAGCGTTCATAATTTGTCTAGAATCACAAAAGAGTGCATATAAGGGACGAAACAAAGTTGAAATGAAAAAAATAGACTCGCAGACAGCTGTATCCAGTCAAAAGTCTGAAACTGGCCATTGCAGCTGAAAAAATTGGTTCCGCCCGGTATCGAACCGGTGACCTTTCGCGTGTAAAGCAAACGTGATAGCCACTACACTACGAAACCTACTAATCTATTAAAACTCAATTTATTAAATTAAATACACTTTAGACTCTTTATTCCCAAGGTACACATTCATGAACCTTTGTAGAATTCTCTTCACAACTTCATTGTAAAATGTGTTAAAGCTTTTTAAAAACACAGAGATACTAAAGCAGCTGACGGTAGCATCAGTCGTCGATTTGTTAAAAAAAGTAGAAGTAAGGTTTCTCAGATCTTGTAAAAACTACTTTAAGGTATATTTATCAAATAGTTTGCATTTAATGAATGCTATAATCACAATTCTAAAAAACTGACAGATCTTGTTTTTGTATTCATAGCACACAAAAAACAAAAAAAGCATGTGGGCAAGGACGTGGGAAAATGAAATTGAGCCTTGTTGTCATCAATTCCAACAAAGACAGCATGCTATATATTAAATTTAAATTACTTAGCTTTATTTTAAAATTCTAACTTGCTTACAGTGGTATTCTTCTTTAACCGATGTAAGAGATGTTTTAACTCCTATAATAATAGCTGGTTTACTGATACTTATTTTATTTTCGAGAGTCTTTTATAACAACTTCAAGTGATTGTTTTAAAATAACCTTTTATCGCTACAAAAATATCTCGTTGTCTTAGAGTTTATAACATCCCCCATCGAATATTTTATTTACAAAATAACACTAGGAGAATAATAATCAGTAAGTGCTGGTGGTCCGTCATCTTTTACAAAACCCAGGTGCAGGATTAATGATGTTGCATCTTACCTGTTTTCTTCGCAGTAATAAATCTCCCGAAAATCCTTGGGCATTAAAAATGTTCGTTATTTATGGTCGTAAAGACATTTTAATAGCCAACATCAAAAGTGAAGAAAGAAAGCCTATAGTTTGTCGAAGAAAGTGACGGTGATTCGCTAACAATGTTTGGGTGATAACATATGCTTTGTTGTTCGGAAAATGGCCAGATAAAATGGCTTACTTATGGGTGTTATGAAATTTTATTTTTGGTAAATTATTTGCTATCTGGTCTCATAATGTATGTTTAAGTGACAAAACACGTGATTAAATGCCGTGGTGACTTCGAATAGTGTTGAAACAAGGAGGCGATAGGTGATAAATGTTAATATGCGCTGTGGAGATGATATTTTTTATTCTTTAGGTTATAAAGATTTTTATTTCATGGAACAGATTCCCGAAACACATATTAACTTAGTTATTGATTTTAAATAAAAACATATTTTGGTACATTTTAAACTTTAATAATTGCAATTATTTTTATTATAGTATATTCTTCAGATTGGTAGTATTTATAATATATTTCGATTCTACTTGGCACTTGACAATTCAGTACAGCGTAAAGAAATATTTGTTAATATAATATTTCTAGTTATTTTAACACTAATTTTATGTAAAAACGACTTTAAATAACTTGAATTGTTATAAGAGTAGTGCGTTATATATTGTAGCATACTGTAATCACGTTTAAAAATTAAATTTAAGTAACTAAGTTTGCTTGAATAATTTAATTCGTTTATGGGAATTTTTCAAATATATTTTAAACATTTAACTTAGATTTAACGTAACTAATTAAAAAATAGTTTTAAATTGAAATAGTTGGGTAACTGTGTTTTTGAGAAAGAATGGAAAACAAAAGTTAGTTTCTGAACAATTAAGCTTAAACTAAAAATTGAAGTGTAAGCTTACTACATATTACGAACTCAGGGTAGTAAATTAAATATAAAGGATGGCAATTTAAAAAGGCTTAATCCATTATTAATTTGGGCTTATTTTAAAATTGCAACTCAGTAATTGTTAAAAAAAATAATTTATTTATCACATAGAACTCACTCTTACTAATTTTATAACTGAATGCTGTTTAGTACAAAAAAATACTTGTTGAATAAATGTATCTATTTTTCACATTGTTAAATAAAATTATTTATTGCATAGAACTCGCTCTTAATAATTTTATAACTGAATGCTGTTTGGTACAAAAATATACTTGTTGAATAAATGTATCTATTTTTCACAAGAAACTCAAACGCTTTTATTAATTTGTACCACAGAAAACTGTGCGTGCCAATTAGATTTTATTCCGGAACTAAATCGAAAAATACAGAACCAAATTCTTTAGCAAACTTCAAGCAAAACATTCTTGCAATTATCCAAGACCTCGACCATTTGCAACCATTTTTACGTTTTCTGTGTTTAGCGATGGAGGTAATTTATCACTGAAGACAGCTCACATAAACATCCTACTGGAAGTGTCAAGAAACCGATAAATAAGTAGATATAGAAAAACCAAATTTAACATTGTGTACGTGGAGGAAAAAAATCGAAACACTCTGTTGCATCGGTAGTTTTAAGGGAGCTGCTTACGTTTTATTTCGTGTGTTTGCATGCGTAAGGATCTATTCATTTTGAAATGGGGAAATATTTGATTATGTATCTTTTGTATATATGGTGTTATATGGGGGTATTCTAAAATTGAGAGTTGGTTTTCTTTTTTTAAACAAATTGTGATTTTTTTCAACGTGCAAGAAAAACTGCTTGACTGCGGTTTTTCTAATGCTATGTAAAATATTGAATAGCGATTAATGTTTTATATTGTAAATTGTTAACGACTTTGTACCAAAAGAATTCAATTCCGAAATCCGTTTTTTTGAGAAATTCAATCCGTTTTTTTGAGAAAGAATGGAAAACAAAAGTTAGTTTCTGAACAATTAAACTTAAACTAAAAATTGAAGTGTAAGCTTACTACATATTAAGAACTCAGGGTAGTAAATTAAATATAAAGGATGGCAATTTAAAAAGGCTTAAACCATTATTAATTTGGGCTTATTTTAAAATTGCAACTCAGTAATTGTTAAATAAAATAATTTATTTATCACATAGAACTCACTCTTACTAATTTTATAACTGAATGCTGTTTAGTACAAAAAAATACTTGTTGAATAAATGTATCTATTTTTCACATTGTTAAATAAAATTATTTATTGCATAGAACTCGCTCTTAATAATTTTATAACTGAATGCTGTTTGGTACAAAAATATACTTGTTGAATAAATGTATCTATTTTTCACAAGAAACTCAAACGCTTTTATTAATTTGTACCACAGAAAACTGTGCGTGCCAATTAGATTTTATTCCGGAACTAAATCGAAAAATACAGAACCAAATTCTTTAGCAAACTTCAAGCAAAACATTCTTGCAATTATCCAAGACCTCGACCATTTGCAACCATTTTTACGTTTTCTGTGTTTAGCGATGGAGGTAATTTATCACTGAAGACAGCTCACATAAACATCCTACTGGAAGTGTCAAGAAACCGATAAATAAGTAGATATAGAAAAACCAAATTTAACATTGTGTACGTGGAGGAAAAAAATCGAAACACTCTGTTGCATCGGTAGTTTTAAGGGAGCTGCTTACGTTTTATTTCGTGTGTTTGCATGCGTAAGGATCTATTCATTTTGAAATGGGGAAATATTTGATTATGTATCTTTTGTATATATGGTGTTATATGGGGGTATTCTAAAATTGAGAGTTGGTTTTCTTTTTTTAAACAAATTGTGATTTTTTTCAACGTGCAAGAAAAACTGCTTGACTGCGGTTTTTCTAATGCTATGTAAAATATTGAATAGCGATTAATGTTTTATATTGTAAATTGTTAACGACTTTGTACCAAAAGAATTCAATTCCGAAATCCGTTTTTTTTGAGAAATTCAATCCGTTTTTTTGAGAAAGAATGGAAAACAAAAGTTAGTTTCTGAACAATTAAACTTAAACTAAAAATTGAAGTGTAAGCTTACTACATATTAAGAACTCAGGGTAGTAAATTAAATATAAAGGATGGCAATTTAAAAAGGCTTAAACCATTATTAATTTGGGCTTATTTTAAAATTGCAACTCAGTAATTGTTAAATAAAATAATTTATTTATCACATAGAACTCACTCTTACTAATTTTATAACTGAATGCTGTTTAGTACAAAAAAATACTTGTTGAATAAATGTATCTATTTTTCACATTGTTAAATAAAATTATTTATTGCATAGAACTCGCTCTTAATAATTTTATAACTGAATGCTGTTTGGTACAAAAATATACTTGTTGAATAAATGTATCTATTTTTCACAAGAAACTCAAACGCTTTTATTAATTTGTACCACAGAAAACTGTGCGTGCCAATTAGATTTTATTCCGGAACTAAATCGAAAAATACAGAACCAAATTCTTTAGCAAACTTCAAGCAAAACATTCTTGCAATTATCCAAGACCTCGACCATTTGCAACCATTTTTACGTTTTCTGTGTTTAGCGATGGAGGTAATTTATCACTGAAGACAGCTCACATAAACATCCTACTGGAAGTGTCAAGAAACCGATAAATAAGTAGATATAGAAAAACCAAATTTAACATTGTGTACGTGGAGGAAAAAAATCGAAACACTCTGTTGCATCGGTAGTTTTAAGGGAGCTGCTTACGTTTTATTTCGTGTGTTTGCATGCGTAAGGATCTATTCATTTTGAAATGGGGAAATATTTGATTATGTATCTTTTGTATATATGGTGTTATATGGGGGTATTCTAAAATTGAGAGTTGGTTTTCTTTTTTTAAACAAATTGTGATTTTTTTCAACGTGCAAGAAAAACTGCTTGACTGCGGTTTTTCTAATGCTATGTAAAATATTGAATAGCGATTAATGTTTTATATTGTAAATTGTTAACGACTTTGTACCAAAAGAATTCAATTCCGAAATCCGTTTTTTTTGAGAAATTCAATCCGTTTTTTTGAGAAAGAATGGAAAACAAAAGTTAGTTTCTGAACAATTAAACTTAAACTAAAAATTGAAGTGTAAGCTTACTACATATTAAGAACTCAGGGTAGTAAATTAAATATAAAGGATGGCAATTTAAAAAGGCTTAAACCATTATTAATTTGGGCTTATTTTAAAATTGCAACTCAGTAATTGTTAAATAAAATAATTTATTTATCACATAGAACTCACTCTTACTAATTTTATAACTGAATGCTGTTTAGTACAAAAAAATACTTGTTGAATAAATGTATCTATTTTTCACATTGTTAAATAAAATTATTTATTGCATAGAACTCGCTCTTAATAATTTTATAACTGAATGCTGTTTGGTACAAAAATATACTTGTTGAATAAATGTATCTATTTTTCACAAGAAACTCAAACGCTTTTATTAATTTGTACCACAGAAAACTGTGCGTGCCAATTAGATTTTATTCCGGAACTAAATCGAAAAATACAGAACCAAATTCTTTAGCAAACTTCAAGCAAAACATTCTTGCAATTATCCAAGACCTCGACCATTTGCAACCATTTTTACGTTTTCTGTGTTTAGCGATGGAGGTAATTTATCACTGAAGACAGCTCACATAAACATCCTACTGGAAGTGTCAAGAAACCGATAAATAAGTAGATATAGAAAAACCAAATTTAACATTGTGTACGTGGAGGAAAAAAATCGAAACACTCTGTTGCATCGGTAGTTTTAAGGGAGCTGCTTACGTTTTATTTCGTGTGTTTGCATGCGTAAGGATCTATTCATTTTGAAATGGGGAAATATTTGATTATGTATCTTTTGTATATATGGTGTTATATGGGGGTATTCTAAAATTGAGAGTTGGTTTTCTTTTTTTAAACAAATTGTGATTTTTTTCAACGTGCAAGAAAAACTGCTTGACTGCGGTTTTTCTAATGCTATGTAAAATATTGAATAGCGATTAATGTTTTATATTGTAAATTGTTAACGACTTTGTACCAAAAGAATTCAATTCCGAAATCCGTTTTTTTGAGAAATTCAATCCGTTTTTTTGAGAAAGAATGGAAAACAAAAGTTAGTTTCTGAACAATTAAACTTAAACTAAAAATTGAAGTGTAAGCTTACTACATATTAAGAACTCAGGGTAGTAAATTAAATATAAAGGATGGCAATTTAAAAAGGCTTAAACCATTATTAATTTGGGCTTATTTTAAAATTGCAACTCAGTAATTGTTAAATAAAATAATTTATTTATCACATAGAACTCACTCTTACTAATTTTATAACTGAATGCTGTTTAGTACAAAAAAATACTTGTTGAATAAATGTATCTATTTTTCACATTGTTAAATAAAATTATTTATTGCATAGAACTCGCTCTTAATAATTTTATAACTGAATGCTGTTTGGTACAAAAATATACTTGTTGAATAAATGTATCTATTTTTCACAAGAAACTCAAACGCTTTTATTAATTTGTACCACAGAAAACTGTGCGTGCCAATTAGATTTTATTCCGGAACTAAATCGAAAAATACAGAACCAAATTCTTTAGCAAACTTCAAGCAAAACATTCTTGCAATTATCCAAGACCTCGACCATTTGCAACCATTTTTACGTTTTCTGTGTTTAGCGATGGAGGTAATTTATCACTGAAGACAGCTCACATAAACATCCTACTGGAAGTGTCAAGAAACCGATAAATAAGTAGATATAGAAAAACCAAATTTAACATTGTGTACGTGGAGGAAAAAAATCGAAACACTCTGTTGCATCGGTAGTTTTAAGGGAGCTGCTTACGTTTTATTTCGTGTGTTTGCATGCGTAAGGATCTATTCATTTTGAAATGGGGAAATATTTGATTATGTATCTTTTGTATATATGGTGTTATATGGGGGTATTCTAAAATTGAGAGTTGGTTTTCTTTTTTTAAACAAATTGTGATTTTTTTCAACGTGCAAGAAAAACTGCTTGACTGCGGTTTTTCTAATGCTATGTAAAATATTGAATAGCGATTAATGTTTTATATTGTAAATTGTTAACGACTTTGTACCAAAAGAATTCAATTCCGAAATCCAACAAAATCTTTTTAAAAATTATATAAATTAAAAAAAAACTACTTAAGATAGTTTAATATATTACGCCCATACTTACGATTCAGGTAAGTCTCTCTACTTCTTAGGAAAACAATTCAATTTATGAAGAACGTCAATTTCAAAATTGAATTTATCAAATATTTAATTAAGAAATTTTACAAATTATATATTTCATACATATTTCACAAAGTAATTAACGTATTACAAATTGCATACTTTAGAGGCTAACAAGAATTGATTGTTGTTAACAGTTTATGATGTACCTTTATGAGTAGGACAAGTTTTTTTTTAAATATATATTAATACCATACAATGCAAAAATATTGATTGTAATCTGATGAAAACCACTGTGTTACTAACTAAAATATGGACAAGTATAACAATTACTTTAAAAAAAAAAGTGAAATAGTCTTGTTTTCGACACATTGAGTTCGTTACCCGAGATTCAAGCCATTTTCGGTGAGGCCGCTTCAATAATTTCTCATTAAATGTTAATCCTGATTACTTTTAAATATTTGATAATTTAAGAATAATATACACTAAAAATTCTACTAAACTTTATCTTTTTAAAATCAATATTTTTCAAACATATACCTCTTAAGACCCGAGCAAAATCCTACATATCTATTCTTATATATTATCTTAACATACTTTTCATACAAATATATGCTAAAACGTATGTTTTTCCAAGAAATTTAAAAGAAAATTATGTTTAATAGTACTTAGGGACACGCCTTAAACTCTGAAAATATTTTTTTTTGTGCTATAAATTCAACAAAAAAGCCGTCTCAGTTATTTGTAGTTAACAGATTATTTTAACAGTGTTTTTAAAGCAAGATGCCCTTAAAATTAGTTACTACTAAAAGAACTTTTTGAAAAGTTTGAAAAAAATTTAAAATAATTTTTTGAAAATTCTAATATCATATTGACTCTCGTTCAACTTCATTTTTTATAGAAATAAATAACTGATACCCGTAATCAAAGGCTGAAAATTGATATTTAGATTTTATTCTATCGTACCTTTGGAACTTTAACATGTTAATTGTTTATGGGAAGGTTTTAAAAAATTTTCCCAAATGAGGACGCCAGGTCTCAAGGGGTTAAAATCTATATTTTTCAACCATTAAATATACCATAAAAATCAGAGAAAAACATGCAGTCAAAATAGCTCATACCTGAAAGTTTTAAAGAGTCAAGTAAGTTTATAATTTCCGTGTTATCTTATTATGCTCCCTTTCACTTCAGGATCAAGACTTGAAAATAGAATCCTCCAGGAATATCACAATAAATGCCAGGAATAGCGAAGGGAAAATAACAAATAGATTGTCTTTAGGTAAGTAAGTTTTAATTTTATTATTATCAAATGCATGATAATTTTCAATTTTCATTAATTTTTTTAAAAAATGATACTAATTACAAAAGGTTTTTTTAAAGTTATTAACAATTTTTTTACTACTTTTGAATACAAAATTATTCATTTATTTAAATTTATGTTCTAAACAGAATGATTTCTATAAATTACTTATATTATAAAACCTTACCCCCTATTACTTATATTATAAAATGCGGTAAAAAACGAATAACTTGGTATTGTATCGGTTTTAAGTGATCGATTTAATGAAATAAATTATTCTTTTTAACGGAATTGTATTATTTTTTTTAAAACACAAAATTTTTATTGCCGACAAAGATGAAAATAAGCTTATTCTAAAAAGTAGTATAAATAAACTAAATGTTTGTTAAAAGTCAAAATTTGTGTAATTTTTTTAGTAAAAATGATATTTTATTCGTAGGTAGGTTTTACGTTTTTTGACTGTATATTTTTAGACTCCATGAGGAGTTTAAATACAGCCAATTGCGCCTCGTAATTTCGAACCCTACTTCAAATATATTAAATATCACATAAATTTATAATTTAAATGTATGTCAAGGTAAAAGGATATCTTGCATTATTTTACACATATGTATGTGCACTGTACCAGGGTTATCTAATAATAATGAATTTATCCTTTTATATTGAACGCAATACTACATAACTATTACTATTCGTCACCATTTTTTGTCCTTATTAAAAGTCTAAGCAATTTTCATTACCGTAAAAACCAATCTGGATATTTCTATGTCCGACAGGTTTAGTATATTTTCTTTCGATTCCTACTTATTTCAAGGTTAGCCTAGTTTGGTAAGTATGATGTTGCTTGAGCTTAAAGGCTTTGTAGGTAATAATGTTATATTAGATACTTTATTTCTATTTCCTTTCTTTGTACTAGATAACCCCCAGCAACATAATATTTACTTGGATAATTTTTTATGTTTTATCTTATAGTTTTATCCATTTATGTGATCTATATACAATTTGGTGTATTACAAGTTAAGATTTCTTATACTCGTATGATTATCGAAAAAATATTCTTCCAGTGAATTATTCACAAATATTTAATATAAATATTTAAATTAACATGTTTGATTTAAAGGAGACCTAAAATATGACTTTTTCGCCAAAAACTTACCTTTATATCTTCGGTAATAATTTTTGGAAAAATACGTATGCTAAGAAATATACTTATTCAACAATAAATCCTACTAATTGAATATGGAACATAATGAACTATTTGTAGCAATTCAAATTGAATACTGAGAAATACTCTTTGTTTCCATTTTATTTTATGGAATAAATAAATTCTTTACTCGGCTTCCCAAATGTTTCTGAATGTTCTGTTTCGATACCTAGATCATGTAAAACTTGAAACGAAACAAAAAAGTTTTAGTTAATTAAAACACATATCATAATTTCCATTTCCTTGTAATACATACCTCTACCTTAACGCAGATTTTTCTCTTTGCAATTCTCCTCAAATCCAAACACGTAACATTGAAATTCGTATATTTAATCAGATTTATCTATCGCAAATATTCCTCATTAATTTCGAAATTTCAATGATAACAACACACAACCGTTTGAAACACCACAGGTGGGAACATGGCCAAAAGATTATTATTTGTAAAATGAAAACTTGTAAAGGCGTGTAACATTCGTGGACTTTTATCGAGTAATACGTTTGGTAAATGGGAATTCAATGAAATTCAAATTAATTTCACACCATCCAATAATTCGATAACAAGATAGTGATAGACTTTCTTCGAATTCGGGGTTTTGAAATATATAATTAAAGGTGGTTGTTTTAGAGAAATTTCAATTCTTTTGAAATTTATTCGATGTATATTAATAGGTACTGTAAAGACAAAAATTGAAAGTGGTAAAATGGTTTGAGAGGCTGCTAAATACATTAGTATTAGTAAATAGTATTATACATTTATTAATTTGAATAGTTATTAATTAGATTATTGGATCAGCCTTTTTGAAAATTGTAGCAAAGGATATTTTAGAGACAAAAATATTTAAATTAGTGTAAGCATAGTTAATTCAATTTCTTTTAAATGTTTATTATAAAAATATATTTAGGAACGTCTGTAGTTAAATTTGTCATCGAATTACCTAAATTTTGTACAAAAAATATAACCTTAATGATGACATACGATATGTTCCTTAATTGTCTAGAAGCTTTTGTGTTGATGCTAGCTACATTCAACTTATTTTGAAAAAATCTAACATCTTTAAAATTAAATTCTAAATGTAATATTTAAGTCCTTTTTAATTAAAACATATATACCAGAATAAGTCCTTTCTAAAACATTCTAATTTTATCCCAAGCAAAATATCATAATTTCAAACCTTCTACAATTTATCTTAATAGACAGGATATTGTTTCATTTAACTAATTAATGTTCCGACGAAAAATCTATTGTTTTCTTCACCGAACTAAGAAATAACGACACTGATTAGATTTTTCTAAATGCTTACAAGAACTTGCAAGAACGCGTGCGAAACAAGTCGAAATTCATTGAATTGCAAGTGGCTTAAGCCCCTTGTCAGAACCCCCATTTATTTACCACCCCTATTCATTACAGGGCCGCGAATAAACAGTTAAACTTGTCATCGGCTTGCATTAATTGCGTACGAACAAAACGGCGGCCTAATGTTGGGTATTAATTATTTTGTGCGCATTGAGAGGGTAATAGCTTGGGTTGCTTTTTAAGGCTGCGCTGTGTTGAAGAGTAGGAATTTTTCATTTTACACATTTCGTGTCTAATGAAACAAACGGTCGGCGGTAACTCATAGAGATATTTATGAAACCTTTTTCGCTGGGGAATTCTTGAAGATTCCGAAGAAATGGAGAATTATAAGCCAATTTGGGAGAGTTTGGGTTATGATGAGCAATAGGATAATTTCAAAAAAGTTTTTAAAAATGCTAATCAACAATTCAGAACTTTTAAGTAAGGCATTGGGAGCTGTAGTCATTTTTAATTGTTTGTTTATTGCATTTATTGAGCATAAATCATTAGGGTGATGCTAAATAATGAGTTGTGACAACATGTAAGATCTTTTTTTTCAAGTTTTTTAAAAATGTATTATTGGTGTCTTTCTAAAAACTGTTTGAAAAAGGTTATAAATTTAAATGCACACACTTCATTCATGCCTCAATACAGCTTTTCCAAAGTTACAGAATTACTCATTACTCTTATAATGCAACTATATTTTACAAACTTCCTGCCATAATTCTAGCTATATTCATTGAACATTTTTTTGTCAGGAAGTAAATATAGTTAAAATGTAAATTAATCAAATCTTGATACAAAGTCAAAAATAATCAATAATTAAAGAAAATATTTTTTAGGATAGAATTTCAATACGAAAACTATAAACGTTATTTATTGTTTTTAGTTTGACCTAAGGAGTAACAGCAAACATACGGCCAACTTTTTTAAAATAATAGATTGCATTAGACGCATTCATTGTGAGTTTGGCTGCTGATTACTATTTACGAAAATTTGCTTGTTTTACCTCAAGGGAAAAAACTTATGTGATGAATGTAATAGTGACCTAAAAATTAAAGTAAATTTAAATAAGAATGTCATCATTGACAGACAAAAATTTTAATAATAATTTATTTGTATTAGAGCATTTTCGTTTTTTTTTTAATTTGAAAGACCGTTGTAGGAATTATTTGGCTAATACACGGCTTTAAAATTGAGTTATGTCTTGCACGGATTATGCTAAATTTTAATGTGCTTATTATTTGTATTGGTATCGTGCTACAAATTTAATAGATAGTTGTTTTGACATTAAACATTTATTCATTGTTTTGTAACGGATTTTAATATAATTTTAGACATCATACTGATTTGGGTTTTATTAGCGACATTACCTCTTCCCAAATTTCTAACTTATGAAATTTAAATGTTGTTTAAAATATGTCAATAGACATATTTCACTTACAAACTATTTTTAAGTTCCCTATGCGGGAAACCATAGTTTCTCATCACATTCTTCCGTATTGTATTTTTTCAAAAGTGTATATTTTATTGTCTTTTTCTTTAAAATTATTATAAAATAATTTTACGATTTCTCTCCTTTAAGATACTATTATACATCTCTCTACTTCCACAAGCAGAAATAAAACAATTCATATAAACATCGAAAACCCAACCTTCTGGTATTTTAGTTCTTTTAAGAACTTGACACTCAGCTCAGTCGATACAGAGCATTAACACCCCATTCCCATTTCATTCAGATTTGAAGAAAGATACCTTAGTTTGATCTCTAGGGAATTTTTTTTACCGCTGTAAACTTCTCAGTTGACGTCATTTGAATGCTGTAAAATCCCTACCTGCGAAATTCCCCATCTTGAAGCAATTTTATTTGACTGCTGTAAAATTCTCAGTGATGTAAAAAACAAGAAAATATCTCTCTTTTATACATGTTTTTGTAACATTTTTGCAGAAAATGAATACCCTCTAAATGATACGTATTTTACTTATGCTTGAATAATTTTCCGTACCATAAACGCTAATTTTTTTCCGAAAGAAACAGAAAACTATTACATAAAATTCTTAATTTTGAATATTGTTATTAGCAGATATCTTTATAAGGATATTTTTTATGGGAACCAATTTCTAGTTTTAAAAAATAAGAGTGGTCATAGGGTTCAAGAAATAACTACTTTTTTTGTAAAAAAAAAACAAAACTCTGACTTTTCTGTCTTTAAACCATGTTTGATATTTAGCTATTCGGTCAATGACGGAACATTGATTTTAATTTTTTATTGCGAGGAATGAATCTCAGTTAATTATTTTGAAATCTAACTTCTTTTTTTCTTTAATTAAAACCACTTTTTATTTACCTTCAATTTAAAATTTCGATATATTTATTTAATTTACTTTAAATATGGTAATATCATTCTTCAATTCATCATAACCTTTTCTACAGATATCAAAAACACAATTTGTGCATTAGTATTTTTTTAAAAAGAGAATTAAAACATAATTCATCTCAAAACAAAGTGAAAACATAATAAGTTCTTATAAAAAAACCCATGCAAAAACATTCGCCCCTGACATGTTGTTTTCCGTGCAGGTCCCAGCACCATGACATCGTTTGCTGAGAAGTTCACCATCAGAAACCGAAATGGCGAAACCCTCTTTCATGCAGATGAAAAGGAAGTTGTACTCTCCGCTGAACGACTGAGGGTCACTGGTGAGTGAATTTTCATCTCTCAGAAATTTGGCGGGAAAATTCTTTTGGTCCCATTAGAATGACATTTCCATTTTTAAATTTAGAAACAAGGAAACATTGCTGACATATATTGAATTTCTTTTAAAAAAATTATTGGGATTTTTTTTTTAAATACAAGAACTACAATTTCTACAAACGATGAGTGGATCCCTACTCTTTAGGAAAATTATGTATAATAAACTTTTTGTGATCTCACTTATTAATAATCTACAAATCATATTAGCATTTTCTACGTGGGTATCTTTAATAAAAGAATGACTAAAATGTATTGTGTAATTTCATTCAAGTTAGTTATCGTTAACACATTGGCTTTAATTTCAGCTAAGATAACTAAAATAACTATTCAAAATAGTTAAATTAAAGCAAACATCTTGTTTGTAAACATTTATATCACAATATAGGGACATATAAGCAATGATTTTTTTTTATTATTTTCGTTCGAATAATTTTAATGAAAGTGTATGAAATAAATTTGTCTGAAAACGTGTAATACTCAAGAAATTTTACAATTTTATGACACTTATGTACTAAACATTGGATTAAAAATAATATTGGGCCACAAAACCAGTGAATTCATCAAAGAAAACAGTTTTTCCTCTATGATATTTGTAGTGAAAATAAATTCGTCGATGTTATTCTCTAACCCCAGCTGCCGCCTTAGTTTTCGGCTTGTCCTCTTAGATAAAAGGAAAACTGTGAAAAAGAAAGTGATAAGTTGTTAGGATTGTTAGCGCTTCTTACCTAAAAAAACCAAACAACTTAAAAGAGCAAAATAAGAACAACAGAAAGAAGACACAAAAATAAATTGTTTCTATTAAACGTACACTGCTGCTTGTTTCAAGTTTTTGGTAGTTGCTTTATTAAGTTGTTTTTCTACTTTGATCGGATTTTCTATTTATCTAATGGACTTAGTGTGGGGTAACAAGATGGAATTGCTGGACCAACACCGAAAGTGTCGTCTGAAACTAAAGCAGGTGGCGATGGTATATAAATGTCGTGTCTTCTGTCATCGTTTATTTTTCATTATGATGTGTGGTGTCTTGTCGTCGATTTCGATTTTCTTTTTCAGGCGTGTTTCGAAAGTGGCTACATTTAGTTTTGGTCGTTAAAATGAAAATAAGAAAAGTAACTTTTGCGGTGTGGTTGTAGTGTAGGAAATATATCCAGATATTAAATTGTTATTATTTAATTTAGGTAAGAGAGTTATTTAATTTGGATAAGAGCTTTAGGAAGATGTAGCTTAATTTGGTTAAGTTAAGCAGAATGGGAATGAAAGTTTTTTTCGTATGGTACAAAAACTTTAAACTGATTTTTAAAAAACTTAAAAAATGTTTTGTTTTTCATCTAAAATGTTTTTTAATAGTTTCACAAACTGTCACATAGAACTTCATGAACTAAATACTAAAAAATACATTTCAGAATTTTAAAAAATACTCTTTATCTTATTAAATACAAGTATGTACTGGTAAGAAATATAATATTTTGCAACATATTTTATTTTTAGTAAAAACACACATCATTTCATATAAAGTTTAATAGACATTTGTAACTCTACACTACGCTTACACGAAAAATTACTTTTAAAACAACCAAATCCAACCACCATCTTGACACGGGTGTCGAATTCTCTAATTCATAAAAAAAACTGAAATATTTAATTTCATTCCAAAAAATTCCCACTTACCACATCCGGTTGACACGAATCAATGTCGTCCAAAGCTTCTTCCCTGAAAAAGAAAAATAGAAAAATTACCCCTTCCCCCATTTCACCCTTTCGTTTGACAAATGAGAGACGACAGCGTGGTAAATGATAAGCAATCACGGTTTTTATTGTTAAATCCCCCCACCCGGCAGCGTGCCAGAATCTTGAAATGAAAGTTCCATAAATTGAGCATGTAACTTAACTCCCTTTACAAATGGAATGTTGATGTCCGTTTTGGAGGAATGTTACTTTCTGTTGTTGTTCTTTTTTTCTAAAAGTTGTTCTTGAAATTTTATTTTTTAACCGTGTGTTACTCGAGAAGTAGATGAGGCGCGTTTACATGAGCCATCGAATCCATGGATTGAAGAGTAAATTCAGCAATTTTTTCTCCCTCGATCAAGATGGAGATTTTCTCTCGCATCAAACCCTCCAATGAAGGAGGTTTGATGTTTCATACCATGGATTCGGCCACAGTCTATCATTTCGGTTAGAAATCCTGCTCGACCCTTTTTTCCCCTAATGGGGATTTTGGCATTCCATGGATTCGATGGCTCATGTAAACGCGCCTATAGAGTTGCAGTAGAAATTTCTAAAATTTAAATACATTTTTATCAGCCTCTTAGCTCTGAAAATTACGATTTAAAGAACAATTCCATCAATACAAAATAGAGGCCTGCATACTTTTGAGTTAGGTACGATCAGATAAAAGCTTAAGATGTAAAACTATCCAATGGAAATATAAACTAATTTTAGTAATGTAATGTAATCGTTTGCGGCTGCCTATTTCTAGTCTACTAGGAGTTTTAACACAGCCAATTACACCTCGTAATTTAGAAACCTGGTCAAGTGACGAGGTTGACACCTGGGTAAAGGCGAGAATCGAACCCCCACCCGTTACAGCGCGCGGACTGCTAGCGTTATGGCCTGCGATCCAAACCACTCGGTCATCGGGTCCCACATGCCACTCTATATTGTCTTCGTGTTGGTCCATGGTGCGGTTGGTAGGTTCAGTCTCTACCCTACTATAGAACTCTCTGGGTGTGATTTAAACTCAGAGTTTTTTTTTCCTACTTCCTGGTTATTTACAGCCTGACCATTTGCCCCCCAGTCTGCCCTTCCAAAGCTATATCGTCCAATCATTATTCCGCTCATTAGTTTACATCAGCTGCAACGTTTTCAATTTTTTATTAATTATCCAATTATTCAAAGCTCTACTCCATGGTATTTCGTATGAGATCCAAAGGAAACCAAGCTCGAAGTGAATCATTCAAACTTTTGATTGATTGATTAAGAAAGCTAATAAAACTTTTAAATGGTACATGCTTCTCACTAGTAAGATTAAGAGTGCTGGGTTTAAAGAGCAATAAGGCTTGTTCTCTATAATGAATGTAATGCGAATGTTCAAGGAACGTGACCTGTTTTTTGTATACGCTTCAAAATGAAACGAGACATGGACCCTCCCTTTTTAGGTCTTTTATTTCATAAATTCATCTTTTTTGTGATAAAGTAATAAAGTAGGCAGAACGATATGTATAACCAACAAAGTGAACAGACATATGCAAGTTAGAATTACGAAATACGTAAATTTTACGATCCTTCGATTGCAGGAAGGCTTTAAAGCAATTTATTCATCTGTTGGTCTATAATAAGCTGATGAGTCCCTTTTCTATTTATGAAGCATATTTTAAACTAATTACACTTTTAAAAAATGCGTGCTTGGTTTCACCGTAATAATGGTTCATAGTAGCTTTAATGGCTGTGTGGTGAAGTGTTTCACTAAGTTTTTGGTATTTTGTTGAACCATTTTTGAGATTTTGGAAGCATCTGAGAAATGGCTCAAACCAAATACTGAAATTATGGTAAAACATTTCCCAACACAACAGTTTCAGTTACTATAGAAACCATATTTTTGGTGAAACCAAGTGCCAAATTTTTAACAGCGTATCTAAACTACTATCCTGAAAATCATATTTGTACCGATGACCTAAAATAATGGTTACGCTTGGAGTCCCTGGTCGAAAAGACGGTAGACATGAGTTAAACAGATATCAATTCATTCAACTGCCACCACTTAAAAATGTCAGTTCATAAAACTAACATAACTTGAAGTGAAATCCATTCCATGTGAGACATGGAACGGACATCAGTTTACTTGAACTGACATCAACTTCATGTGAGATTTTGAACGGACATCAGTTGACTTGAACTGAGATTATTTGAACTGACATCAACTCCATGTGAAACTTGGAATGAATGTCATTTGACTTGAACTGACATCAACTTCAAGTGAGATTAGGAACGGACATCAGTTGACTTGAACTGAACTTACTTGAACTGACATCAACTTCATGTGAGATTTTGAACGGACATCAGTTGACTTGAACTGAGATTATTTGAACTGACATCAACTCCATGTGATACTTGGAATGAATGTCAGTTGACTTGAACTGACATTAATTGAACTGACATCAACTTCAAGTGAGATTAGGAACGGACATCAGTTGACTTGAACTGAACTTACTTGAACTGACATCAACTTCATGTGAGATTTTGAACGGACATCAGTTGACTTGAACTGAGATTATTTGAACTGACATCAACTCCATGTGATACTTGGAATGAATGTCAGTTGACTTGAACTGACATTAATTGAACTGACATCAACTTCAAGTGAGATTAGGAACGGACATCAGTTCATTTAACTAATAACTGGCAATTATTCTAAAGTAGTGTTAGTTTAGAATAAGCATCAGGAAGCAGCTGGTTGTTAATTCTTTAACTTTCATACTGCCTTTTAGTTGTCGCCCTCCCATAGCACGACACCGCATATCTTCGCTCAATCGTTTGTAGAACCATTCTTATTGAAATGGAGTGTCTGATTTGCATGTTCATTCATAAGTTCGAACCTCATTCGAATTCCTCTTCCGAGTGGTAAGTCTGCTGGATTCCACCGATATTAAAGGATCGAGACAAATAAAAATGATGTTGAAGTTTTGTTGTAATATGTTTCAAGAGAACACTTTATGAAAAGTCATTATTGCGGTGTTTAGACGCATCTGTGTGTAGTTTGGTGGCGAAATAACATTTAATGCATTGTAAATGTGTGTAAAAGAAGTTTTATAGTGTGGTGATTGGGAATAAAGCCGTCATAGAATAGCTATTATTCTTCAAACGCATTTATGAATAAATGTAAAGACATTTTATTCATGGGTTTTTATGATATTTAAAAAGTTTTCTGCATTTTTAAAAAGCTTGTAAATCTCATTTCTATTTAAATACGAAAAAATGACTGTTGCATTTAGTTTTCCATTTTTTTCTCTGAAATTGGAAATAAAAAGTTAAACATTTATATAGTGGAAGCTAATGAGTACAGCTGGGGAAAAAAAACGAATCACCCCTCGTTTTTCGGCTGCTATTGATCAAGGAATATTGTGTAAGGTGTCAATTTTCAGGAAATAGTGTGAGGAATTGAGAACTGGCAACAAAAATTGCAATTGGGGTCGTCTACATATTAAAATGAGTACCAACTTTGAAAATTCCAATGGCAACACCCAATTTTTTTTTCATAAAAATGTTCAGCACCTTCAAAATACCCCATATATAAAAAAGAATTATTTATTTTGCATTATTTGGTGAGATATTAAAGCCTTAATTTTGAACTCGTTTAGGGGCAAATCTCCTAAGTGAAAAAAGGTTATATTTTGGTTGTGTCTTATCAAAACGACAAGCTAAAAAAGAGTTTCCATAATCTCGCCAACGGATGCTAGAATTTAACTTTTTCAGTAATATTGGGATTTTTCGAATGTTTTTTTTTTAATTTTGGATTTCAAAATTTAGAAATAAAATAAAGGCTAGCAGATGAAAAGTTTTAATTTTAAATTAAGTCGCATATACGGTTATTTATAACGCACAGATTTTCAAATGCTATTAGTTACAATCAGATTGAAAAACATGATTATTACACTTATGTTTTAAACTTTTTATGCAAATTTTTGTTTAATTCACATTGTTGCAAAAATTTTGTTTAAAATTCGTCGCACTCTATCGGTAATATCGGCCCAGTGGCTTAGTGGTAGTGCTTATTTCGCATTGCCACGCCACAGGTCCGGGGATCGAATCCCGGATTGGGCGAGGTTGACCCATCCTTTCATCCCTTAAGTGGGTCGATAAATTGGGGACCAAGCATGCTTGGTGAACTAAACGCTGGGGGTCCGCGTGAGGCTTTCCACATTACCGGGACATATGCCGTCCACCCCAGAGCCCATGTATAACGAAAGCTGAAATGGGCACATCAGGCCCTGGCCCACTAATGGGCTGTTGCGCCGAGGAGTTTCGTTTTTATCGAAAAACCACGTATTGCAAATTAAGGGTTACGACCTTAACACGATATTTAAGGATAGCAAAATAAAATTACTCAGAATGATTTGGTAATGATTTTTAACCAAAGCAGTAGTCACTAATAATTTTAAATAATTAATGTGGTAACAATCAAATGTATTAAAAACCGAATTCCAATAATATTCTAGGGTATTTAATATTTAATATTAAACGCACTTTTTGAAATTGTATTAGAAATAACATACTTTTAAAAATATAGTAACCGATATAATTTAATGTTAATTATACAAACAAAATACATTGTATATGCACTTGAAATAAGAAAAGATGACATTTGACATAAATCGATAATTTGAATAAACATTTACCAACAAACGCTTTTTAATCACCAAACGATAATGCATTTTAGGCTCAAATTTGAAAAGTAATTTTTTACACGGTCCCTAAAATTAGTCTTTTTCAGTTTTTTTTTACAATAACTCGGCAAATAATTGTTGTTGAATTAAAAAATTCGGGATTTTGGTTCTACTTAATCTATTTTACCGATTTATGTAAAAAAAATTGGGGTTGCAATTCATGTTTTATTTTTTCTTATTTAAATTTAAATAAAAAATTATCTAAAATGAAAATTTGATGAAAAAACATGTGTGATTTGTTTTTGGAAAATTAAGAAGTATATAATGAAAAAGAAATCTTTGTTTAATTCATTTTATTTGTAGAGTTATGAATAAAAGTTTGTGAAACTTTTTTAACATTACGGACGTCCAACTTTGAATACTTATATCTCAGCAAATAATGCAAAATAAATAGATATTTTTATACATGGTGTATTTTGGAAGGTGCTGAACATTTTTATGTAAAAAAAATTGGGTGTTGCCATTGGAATTTTCAAAGTTGGTACTCATTTTAATATGTAGACGACCCCTATTACAATTTTTGTTGCCAGTTCTCAATTCCTCACGCTATTTCCTGAAAATTGACACCTTACACAAAATTCCTTGATCAATAGCAGCCGAGAAACGAGGGGTGATTCGTCTTTTTTTCCCCAGCTGTACCTATACGACAAAAATCTATCTTTAATTTGGAAAACACTTCCTTTAAAGACAGGAGTATATAAAGTACTGTAATTATTTTATAGGAATAAAAATACAGATCGACACATACAAAGTACTTGTTTAATTGATAAAATAGAATGTACTAATAATATTTTAAAGACAATTTATTGAATAAGGGATTATTCTCCGATTTAAAAAAAATCACTGCATTAGGAATTTTCAGAATTACCATTAGTACAGTCCTATTTTCTAAATATTCTAAGCATGCCCTGCCTATTGATATTGAGGCAAAACAAAGTTTTATGGTTAAAGAGTATAAAATCCTTTATTGTTTAAATATACTTTGGTAAATAAAAAACGGAAATACTCCTGTTTTGTAAAATGTATGTGTATCTAGAGACTTATGAAATTAGATATTGTTTGTTGATAAAGTAACACAAGACTCAATGTTTTCTACTATTTCAGATAAATGTTAAAGGTCTATTACTCTATATATTATATAAATGATGAAACTCATTGTGTGATTCATTTCAATGTTATTGTTTAATTCTTTAATTTCTGTAAATATTTTTTTTAAATATCAACTGGTGAGATACATTGTGGATGAAGTTTGATGGAAATTTAATTTTTGATCAAAATAAAAAGAAATTAAAAAATAATTGCCATAATTATTTTAACTTAATTATATTTATCTATTTCGTAAATAAATAGTTTAAGGATATAAAAAATTTTAAATTCTGAAATAAAACAGTCAAACTATATAACATGATTAATATTTTAAAAATACATTTGCAAATCATTTCTTTTTTAAGAACTGTCATTGCCTAAAAAATACAGATTTATTTTCGTATTATTTTGAAATGAAATTGTACATCAACTTTCGTTTTTTTTAAACTTGCATTCGAAGAGTAAAACTTATAAGCAGAAAACAACTCAAAATATGGTAATTTAGTCATTTAAAGTTGTGTTTTTTTAGGTGCTGGTGGTATTCGCTTTCAAGGATCTGTCCAAACTCCATTTGTCAGAGCCGAGCCTTTCCAACAACTTCGGTAAGGCTTTCAAATAACGGTATTTATTTTAGTTAAAAGATTAAAGGCAAACAAAGTTTTTTATGTTGATATTTATTAACTCAATCTTGAAAAGTGTTTTTTAGTTATTTGACTTTCTTTACTGTTTCCTTTATTTCAATTATTTTATGTTTCGAAAAACTGTATAAAGCTTTAGGATGAATTTTAATCATCCTACAGTTGTCATTACGTAGAACACATTTCATTAAAAAAATTATAGAGGTATGTAGTTAACATGTTATAGGAATTATTGAATTTGTGCATAAAACAAGATTTAATTTTGCAATTTTATTATAAAATAAGTTTAAAGAAGTTTAAAAAAACTCATACTTCTTAGAGAACAAACAATATTCTATGATACTATATGTCAAATATAATTTTTCAAAAAGACATCGAGATGTGATTGTATGATATCGTGTGATAATAACATAGACATTAAATAAATTAATACAGCTACTAAATTTTCTTTTCAAAACCAGTTTGAAAATTCACTTAACCCTTTATAAGGACATTTTTTTTTCTTGTAATGTTACGTTAAAATATTTCTGGGATTGAGATTGATTTATTAAAAGAAATTCATTTAAGTCATTACCTAAAACTAATTTTGATAATTAAGACCATTTTATTTCGGTGGGAAGTATGTTTCCTATCGCCCGCTGGGAGCTATTCAAACGTATCGTCCATAGGAATCCTGCATTAGTAATTTTTTTTAATGTTTTCTGAAGTTATTAGGAGAAGGGGTAGCACTAATCAAAATTGATGAAGTCGCTGGGAAGTATACTTCCCACAGCCTTATAAAGGGTTAAAAATATGTTTTGAACTTTTAGTTTGGAGTCTCCAACAAGGACCCTTCAAGTGAAAGCACCTGAAGGTATAGGCATAGAATCCAGGGCAGGAGACATCAGTGCTTCATGTCTAAAGGATCTTAGGTTGCATTCTAAGGAAGGAACTGTGAGTATTCAAGTATAAACCGTCACTTGACTGTGATTCTATTTTATGACGCCCGTCGCCAATAGCCCTCGTGTATATCTAGTTAGACGATAACCTGGATTGGATTGGATTGGTTGACATATATTTTCAGGCTTGTGTGCTTGGTCGCAAGGACCCGCTTATAAACCATCGTCAAGTAGGACAACACAAGACACACACAAACACATATGACAGATGTTGCCATCTGTCACCACCTCCACAATTTGGACATGTCCCTGAAGGGGAGAGACGATAACCTAAACAAGTATAAACCTTTAAAGAGAGGTAGCCTATTTCCAACCTACAAAAAGATCTTTAACACAGGCACGTACGCCTCGTAATTTAGAACTCTGGTCAGGTGACGAAATTGTTTTGATGCCACGTTAAATATTTAAGTTCGAAAAAAGAGCTGTTATGAAGTACAGACTTAGTATAGGCATCTCCAACCTCCTGTGTAGTTCTAGTGGGACGTTACAAAAGTATCCACTCTGTGGAAACGACGTTGGTTTGGATATACAGTGGTTGCCAAAAGTGTGGACACTTTTTGAAAGTTTCTTGTGTTTCAACTGTTACCTGTGTTCTTGCATCTATTAAATTTCGCTTAATTACAAACATTTAAATATTAAGTTGAAGGTAATTTAATGTAGAATTTCATTTAAAAAAATCAGAATTAAAGTATCTGTACTACAAATAAAGTTATGCTCATTTTAGTTGAACAAACAAGCACAATCAATGGATTCTCTTAAGCTGAAATTTCAATACAAGTTGGTGGTTCAATGACTTGCAAAACTGAGACACATCATATTATTAGTTCCATTACTTATTCGTAATACAAATATTGTAATACTGTATTTATTTTTTATTTCTACATGAAATTACTTTAATGATGATGATGTTGTGTCTATGGATATAGATTATATGGGACCAAAGGTCTCATAGACGGCTTCAGCGATCTGCACACAGTGGTCCTCATAAAGATTAAATTACTTTTTATTCGATAAACAATTGTTCAATTTAATATACAATTAAAATATCTATAATCACACATAGTTGAAAAATATGAAACTTTCAAAAAGTGTCCACACTTTTGGCCACCACTGTAGGCGCGTTTATATGAGCCATCGAATCCATGGATTGAAAAGCAAACTCAGCAATTGTTCCCTCTTGGGGATTTTCTCAAAGACAGAACCTGAATTGCATGGTTCATTGGGGGGTTTCGCAAACCTTCCAATGAAGGAGTGGCTACTTTAAACAAATTTGTACTATCCGCTTCTGTTAAAAATCTCCTTTCAATACAATTCTTATTTTAATAGTAAATTAGATTAAATCCAGTTAAATTGCAAGCTAAGAAACATCACACCGTTTTGCTTATAGATACTAGTGAAGTCAGCCAAATCGACGTGTTTGTGATCACGTGCTTACCGATGAACAAAGCCATTTTAAAATTATTTTTATTAATTTTTTTGAAGATTTATTTTGCAAAAAATACGTGCGTCTGTTATTTTTAAATTCACACTATAATTAGTTTAATAGTGGAAGTTATTTCAGAGATACAGTCAAGTACCCTATATAGATCCGTTGCCAAGTGATGTGGCTGATACTTGGGCTGTAAAATGTTTATAAGTATGATCTTATTCTTATTATTGGCGAAGAAAATGGAATCTAAATCCTTTATATTCCAGATTTGGCTTGATTCCGAGCGAGTAGAACTTCGAAATTTGAAGACAGCCATCCCTACAACGCGAGGAAGGTCTTACCCCGGCATATACCAGCTGTGTGCATGTGAAAACGGGCGCTTGTTCCTGGCACCGCCTGAAAAATCATGTCAAGCTGATAACATAGTCTGCCAGTAACCACTTTTGGCATGACAAGTAAGTTTGGTCTAAGTTAGACATTAACGTAATAAAGTATCTGAATCGTAATTAAATCTAAGTAAATAATTTGAAGAGTTACGGAATTCAAAAGATTTTAAATAAATTTCACGCTTGTAATTAAATTAGTTTAAATGTAATAAATAACTCAAAAATAAGTAAGCTATAAACATTTCAAGAAGTTTATAATCGGTGGCTTGGTTTTAAAAGGACATAAGTCAAACACAAAGACAATTGACATTGGCCCTTTTAGAACCAAGCCACAGATATAATTTCAGGAGCATTTTATATTATCTTGGAATTTAAAAAGAATAAGGATAAATGGTTAAGCTATTCAACATTTACTTTATTTGCAAATAGCTAATTTTGCTTTTTCTTTTTAAAATTTTAAAAATTTGTCAAAAATAAATACAGTTTTAAGTATTTAATGGTAATATTTGTTGCATAAGTTGTTTCTTAAATAAAGGTTTTTTTACTACTTATTTTTGCGTGTGATTTCGTTTTTATTCGTTTTTTTTTGAAAAAAAATATTTTACTTAGCCTTAATTAACCGAATTTATTGATTATAAACCTCAATTTTTTTCTTAAAGGGAAAATTATGGTGAAGCATCGAGAAATTTTGTGATTCGGCTTCTGAAGGTACATTTTTATTGAAAGAAATGGTATCCTGCGTTTAGAAAGACACGTTTATTGAAGCTATGACGACATAATTTGCTATGTATGAAAAAACTCGATTGGAAATTGTATGAGTTATCTTGTTACTTTTTGCGTCCATATTAAGTAGTCAATACTTATTTGTATGCGCGAAAATGAACGAGACCAGTTGTGTCGGTAAAAACTGTATCTGTTGCCCTTGTACTTTGAATTTTAGTTTACTTTAAGTTTTAATTTTAAAAATTCTTTAGTTGCATTATTCTAAAAATATTCAAAACTATAATTTGTTGTTTAACTAAATACTCAACAACTGGTCTCTTCATGTAAATTTTATAAAACTTTTTTTTTGCAATTGGAATTTAAGTTTGTACCTGCTCAATGCAATGCGAGAACATATGTGTGCGAATTTATGTACAATTTTTTTTATTATGTAACTCTATTAAGAATTTAGTTTAAAAAACATTTGTTAGCTTTTCATTTGAAATTGGGATATTTAATTTAATATCAGAGATTTTTTATTTGCGACTTTACTGTAATCGCCATGAAAAAAATTGTTTATCTGTTTGTGTATAATTAAAAATACATTTCTCAAGTAGATAAATGTTATTAATGACGAATAATCATTATATAACTGTTTAACTGTTATATACTAGTAGTGAAAAGTATGCTGCTGTTAACTGGATAAAATTTTAAAACAAAGTTGAATGTTTAAAATCTCTTGTGACATAACTATGTTCCGCTAGTAGTGTTTCAAAATTGTCAAAATATTTTGTACACGTTTTTTCTAAACGCCAATAAAAAATTTTCGTTTTCCAAAAGAAACCTGTTTTGTTTTATTTAAATGAATTTATACTTATATTTCATTATTTGTACTTATATACTTCATTATTTGTACTTATAAAAAGTAATATAGTCAAATAAAAGTCAGGTTGAAGACATTTTATGTTTCAGAAATACAAAATACACACACATTACAAATATGAGAAAAATTAGGTAACCCGACAAAATTGAGGTAAGGTAGAGTAGGGTAGGTATATAAATAATTCCGGCTTGTGTTCTTGATCAGAGACCCGCTTATAAGCCTTCGTCAAGTAAGACAGACACAGAAAGAATTTTTACTGACACAGAGAAAGGAAAGCGTAATGGTCCGATTACGATCCAAACCACAAGGCCATCCGGACCCTAAAACTGAGGTAATATTATTTTCTAGTAGGTCACGTAGCATGCTATTCACAAGTATTCTGTCTTTCCAGAAAAAAAAATACATTAGAACAGTATCACGAAACTTTAAACCATGCGGTTCCAACAGCCAAACTCCGATAAGCCAGAAACCAGACAGCCGAAACCCGACAAGACATACACTCGATAGGGGCAAATCCCAGTATGGTCAGAACCCGATAAAATCCCGACATAGTCAAAATCCAATAAATCCCGACAGGTTTGAAAACTCTGACGAATCAAATATTAATGCCGTTATTCTTAATGAAAGGTAATTTAATTAAAAAATATTGCATTAGTACTTTTGCATTTTTCATCCACTAAGAATAAGTCTATAGTATGGATAGGACAAGAACAGAACCAAGAACCTTCTCGGTGAGAGGATCGTCAATTACCACCCTTGGCCACTTGGAGGCTAGGTGCATGTTAATTCTGTTCGTGGTCTCAAATCCTGGAGTCTCTTCCTAGTACATTGAATGCCAGCTGAGGTGTCGAACTCGTCAACTAACAAAAAGACTTCAAATTACTAGGCATATATTACCTGTGCTGAAGCTTTATAATAAAAGGCTTTCAATTGGAAGCCGGAAATATTAATTCAGATATTGAACTAAAGGCCTTTTCACACGGTATCCCTTGTGCACGGAACTGCTCGGACAGGGTTGTCCACCTGCAAAGATTCGGACGTCACACGTTCCTGGAGTGGTTGTTGTGAATGATACTTATCGCTAGTCTTGGCACATTTTTTTTCAATTTTTCAATATTTTTACAAATTTCTATCACGTGTAGGAATTGGTTGGTTGGTATACATATATTGTCAGGCTTGTGTGCTTGGTCAGAGACCCGCTTATAATCCATCATGTAAGACAGACACAACACACACGCACACATACGTGACAGATGCTGCCATCTATCGCGCGCCATTTTCACAATTTAGACAAGTCCCTGAAGGGGAGGGAAATAGTCTCCAGAGACCTGTACCTGTGGAAAAACTTTCGGTCCCAACAGATTTAACGAGCACGTACTCCACATATTCGTCTTCAGTGGTACCGAGACTCGATCGCAAGACCTTACGATACCGAGATCGAGATCTTAACCACAAGGCTCCCCACAAGTCAATGTAACAAGGAGTACTAACTACAAAAATCAACATTGGCGAGCATAAAGTAGATTTTTCTCCATTTGGCAAACTCGATTTGGCTAACAAGACGTCAGAGCTATACTTGATGCTGATTGGCTACCTATATCTCTCCGCAAAACCGGTTTACCGATTTTCGTGTCTCCACGAAAAAATTCAATGAACAATCCTCTACAGCGGTTCTCCATGTTATTCCTATGGAAGTTCCGTGATCAAGGTGCTCCGTGTGAAAAGGCCCTTAATGTGTAGTTTATGAAGACCGCATTGAGGTTTCACGTGGCGTCTATCTAGAAGGTGACAACACATGGAAATGACTTTTTTTTCAACGAAACTTTAATTTTATAGTCTTATAATAGAATTTATTGAAAGTCCAAATGTCACGAAAAAGAAACTTAATTATTGTGCAGTTCTTGACTGTATATTTCTTTGAAAGTGCTCCAGATTAGTGTGATAGATCAAAATATTCCATGAAGATTATTATATATTAACACACTTTATAAAAGAAGCATGTATTGAGATGGGTAAGTTTATTTTTATTTTTCTGCTGCTATTTTTCTTTTATGCTGCTTGTTAATTTTATAGTTTTATTATGAGATACGTGTGGAAGCTATACTCGCAATTCTCCTATCTTATGGAAATTATTATAGCGTTGCTGTAATTCACTGTGTAGTTTGTAGTTGAATCATTTACTCCAACGATTGTATACATGGTGTCTATATATTATTTGCACTCATGCAATATGCATATACGTTTAAAACATTTTGTTTTTCAATATAAATAAATTGGTGTGTTAAAGTAGAATATCTTCACTCTCCAGCAAAATCCTATGCATTTCTCTTTATCAAAACATATTTTTTAAACTAATATATATTATGAAGTGTTAACAAGTAATTTCGGGGAGAAGCCATACAAGGTCACCGACCTTGCCAAATTGCTACGGCGCGAACACGGAAATTTTTTTTAAAACCTTTAAGTCCAATAGTTTTTTACTCTATTTTGGGCTAAACATGTTTTGAAGTAAAAAAAACAAAATTTTAGTTTGAAATATGAGTTTTTATCTTGTATTTGATTTTTTTTTGTAGAAACCTCAGAAGTCAAGCAACTTTGAAATTAGGGTTAAATACTAAATATTTTTTAATGCTCTTTCAAGTTGTAATAATGTATCCTGCTCAAAAGATTGTAGTTAAATATTAAGTTCAGTAATTTGGATATTAAGTTGCTGTTTATTTTTTATTTAATTTTTTCGAAAACTATGGTTTATGGATTTTCGGAAAATGTATTTATGATTACAGTAAAAAATACTTCTTGATGAATTCTTTTTGCTGGATTTGCTTGAGTATAAATTTTTTGTGAAGGTTTACTAGTGACTGTTTTATTTATTCTGATGTTATCGTCCTCTAAAGTTTCATGGTGTATTTGATTTATGCGTGGGAAGATAAATATTACATATTTTGAATAACAAACTATTTACACAGAAAAGTTATTTGTATTATGAATTTTATAAATACATAAAAGATCTTCTGTGAAGTTTAAAATAGGAAATACATTTAAATTAAATGAAAAGGTAAAAAGACCATAGATAAATACACTTGTGTTTGATGTGTGCGATTTAGTAAACTATTGATAAACTTATCTATTCAGGGAATAAGTATGAAAATCGGAGTTGAGCTCTATAAATATAATGTAGTAAAGCTATTAAAATCTATTTAAAGTAGGTCTATACCATTACCTATAGCGTTAATAAGTGTACTTAATTTCTCGGAGCTTAAACCTGGTAAATGATTTCTTATTAAGTAAAAGTATAAATAAGTTATCAAGCGTCCGAAACGAGATTAAATAGAAATCATTATTTGACTTTTTATACAATTATTTCAGACAGCAACAAAATATCAAATATTATCCTATCGTATTTCATAAATAAAAGACTAAATGCTGGAATGAGTTAATGCTTTAACGTTTCTTTCAAGGCATGGAGTTTCAAAAACTAAACAAAATGGACACAGAACTCTTCTTACGTAATGCTTTAAAACTTTTTTACTCCGTATTTGCGAAAAATGAAATCAAAGTGAAACGGGCATTCTCTGCTAAAAAATGTGTCACTTGTAATCAAAGTTAAAAGAATTTTTTGAGAATTGGGAGCCCTTTTTGGATAAAATTACTAATTGTAAATGAATCGTAAATGAGAAAAAATGACATGGCACCAAACGTACTATATTTCAAAAGATAAATCTGAACATTTATTTTGCTTTTATCTGCTGATATGTGGATCTCCCTAAAGCCCATTATAATGATTAATTTTGAATAACTAAATGAATCTTAAAATGTTGCCATATTTTCTGAAAATTTAAAACTTTAACCCTTTCCGACCGGGCTCGTACGATCGTGCGGGTATTAAAGAGAATGTTTAAACTCTTCAAAAATATCGATATCGAAGCAGCTGACTTGTACCATAAGTTATTTTTATAAAAAAAATACTTTGTTTTTAAGGAGTTGCTGGCATTGATGCTGTTTAACGCATTTTTTTCGATAAAACTCCAAATTTAGTCCTATAATTTTAAACCAGAGCCACCTGACAGCCGGATGAAAAGGGTTAAGTAAATTTTGATAGTTAAGTCGTTTTCACTTTTACAGTGCGATATTCATAGAAGGCTTTATTTAGGAAGTAAAATATTTAAAAAAAAAGATATACTAGAACATTTTTAGTGTGTTCACTGTTCAGTGGATATCCGATGTTAATAACTTGACACAAGCATTAGACAAGTGATAGCAATTTTATAACCTGGTAGTAAAAAGGCTCAGGTCTAATGTTATAATATTAGCTAAGAGGCAATTTCTTCAATGAACATAACTTAATATCACAGAAAATTAAATTACGTTGGGAGGCGTATTTTGATCGAATTATCCAATCAACACAAATATAACTGCTGGCCTATAAACGGCCCGTGCAGCCAAAAATGTCCGAGAAAATAATACTCCGTGTAAGGGAGTGCACGTTAAATATCCTTCGTCCCATCGCTGCGTACGATGTCGCCCTTAACGGTTGCATTATGTGCCTATTCAGGTGTCTGCTCATCATTTGACTGTGGTTCTAAAATAAGAAGCGCCCCTCGCCAATAGCCCTCGTGTAGCTCTAGTGCGACGATAATTCAAATAAACCAAGCCATTTTCTTCAATGTACATAACTTAATATCACAGATAACTTGATTACGTTGGGAGGCATATTTTGATCTAATTTATCAAATATACAAAACCCTGGCTTCTTTGGAAGTGTTTACAGAAAAAGATTTCCTAAGAATGTATTGCGTAATATCAGATACCGCAATCGTAATTTTTCGCTACTTGTTTAGTTCACATTAACCATAAAATCAGAGCTTATGGTGCCTTCCCAGGCCATTCTTCTCAAATAAGATCACAACACCTCGAATCTATATCACCTTCACTTCAATTAAACTCTCTATCCATCCGTTCAGACCAGTCATTCGGAAATTCCACCATTTCACTGTTTGTAGGCAGTCCCGGAAATTCTGTTTCGTTTAGAGAAATTGAATCATTGTGTTATTTTAACCTGTTCTGGATAATTTTAAGGAATAATGTTCTGCAATTATAGGGGAATGTTATGTAATGACGTTACTTTCGTGTAAATAATTATTTTTTCGCAATGACTTTTTTTTTAACTGAAGGGATTTGAAGCATGTATAAAAATTGGTGTTCACCTTGGCGAAAGATTTGTCAGAACTTGATAAGATTTTGACTGCAAAACATCGTCGGTCGTAACTCTTGCAGAATTTCTGCCGTTATGTCTTGTACTTTTGTGTTATCCGTAATAAAAAGATGTCTCGTAATAAAAGCAGTTCTTCAACGCAAATTAGTACAAACTAGAGTGGTGGTGAGAAAATGATGTTTTGAACTAAAAATCACTATCATGATTAAAGGTTGAAATCATTAAGGTTTATGAAATACATGGCAAATTGTTCGAAATTCTTAAAACTGTCCTAGTTTTGCAGTTTATTAACTAACTGCAAGAATAGTGTCCTTTTGGGGAAAACCTATTTGTTATCCGAGTAACGTTAAAATATTTACGAGATAAATCTGATCCTTACTACAGAGAAAAACAGACATAAAGCAGATAAGTTTTTTTTCATTAAACTTGAAAAATAGCTGTGTTATCTTCTAAGGATAATATTCAAGAGCGCAGATTGAAAGCTTGAGATTGTTTTGTTAAAACTCGATATGAATGGTGTGATATGGACCACGGGTTTATCTTTCAGGTTATCTCAAACAAGTATGTGAGAAACTTCAAATTTTATAGGTCTGATCTTGAAAGACAATTGAAGAGTTTTAAGTGGAAGAGCGTGTCAAGTGACAAAAAGGTGAAAATGAGCTTAAAAGTGTTTAATTTGCACCTAGAACAGTAGTAAATGGTACTTGCATATCTCAAAAATGAATTTAGTTTAAAGTTTAGAAAAAAAGGTAGGGATTTTTAAAGGGCGGGAATAACCTGTTAATTGAAACAAATCTCATATTTTTCCCTAAACGTCACTTAGCACGTTCTTCCACTGAGCTCTTCAATTAGATAAAATCGTTCATGAATTGTGAATACTGAATATCTGACTACTTTTCTTTATAAAAAACCCTACCATAATTCGATAATTAAGAAAATTGGGGGCATATTTAGTTTTTTAAAACTGTTCTCTAATGTTGCTTCATAAAACTGGTTGAAGCTTACTGACATGGGCAGGTAAACTACAGTAACTAGCCAAATGACTTGGACCACTATCGCAAGCATTCAATTTATCTAATCAATAAGAAAACGTACTGGAAAAGACTAATTATTTCAAAGCATAAATGGTCCAATTCATTGTTGAGGTCACTACTGCAGTTTACCCGTCCAAGGCAACGTTACTCCAGTTTATGTAATAAGGTTTATCTCTTATGTAATTACGACAATATTTTTTAAGTCGTGTTTATTTGTATAATTTTATATATTCAATGATTGAAATCATAATAATGTGTTAATATGGAAAGTAGGTGCTATGAAACGAATAATTTTTACAAAATCAGGACTTGCAAGATATCATAAATGATATCCAAATTTTTCTACAAAAACCTTTCAATCTACATTTTTACTAAATATCATTTTTAAAATTAAAAGAAAAAATAATATTGAATTATTATTAAAATTATAAAATCATTTTGAAACTCACGAAATTTATCCATGAAAATAGTCTTAAATTTTATATGTAAGTTGTAGGTACGTTGTATAGGGGAGAGTGTTGTACCTTAGGACGCTTGTACCTTGGGACACTGACAATTTCTAAGAATCTATTGGCAATATTCATACATTGTTTATTTCTAATAGTAGCCTTAACCAACTGACATCATCATAATAAAATTCAACACTAGCATCATTGAATTGATGAAATGGTGACAAAAAATAATATTTCATTACCCCAAAGTAAATATTTTTCTCATTCTAATATAATTTTTTATCTTAGTACTCTTACAATAAAGTCAACTGCATTTTATTTTCTTTATAAAAGAGAAGATTTTAAAATATTTTAGTTATGAGAAAATAATGATAATGCATTTGGATTGGCCACTATCTTGCTTTTATTTAAACCATGTAGTGTGTTGTACCTTGGGACAGTATTAATAATTTCATTAAATTCTTAATAATTTGGATAAATAAAAATATCTTTATTATTTATTTTAAGAGCAATTCCACAAAACATGTAAAATACAACTCAGCTTTGTTTTGGATATATTTTATAATGATTGAAGTTTGAATATATAATTCTGGCAACACCTGATAAATCTTTTTCCTTCCGTGTAATGAAATGTTCTAAAGAGCAAATTTTCTGATGTATTTTGAAATAAAGTTTGTTTCCTGACACAAATTAGTTCAAGTGTATGACTATTGACTGAATTATAAAGCATGTCCCAAGGTACAACATCATGTTGTACCTTGGGACAGTTTATCCTCTCTACTTTAAATGAGTGGAAATTTTTTAATTTCAAGCTGCCAGAATTTAAAAAAATATGTTATAGAGGAATATATTGGTGTGTTGAAATGCTGCTTTGAAATTTTTATTTTGACAATAATTATCGAAGAAAAAAATTAAAATGTAAAAATTGTCCCAAGGTACAACACTCTCCCCTACCTCATACCTTAAGTATACAGTTGAATTCATTGTTTTCATATCGCAAATTGTCAAGTTGCATCAATTGAGTTTAGATTTATAGTAAAATACTGACGTTGAAAGCGATTTAAAACTATTTATCGTTTGCAAAAATATTAACTTGTTAAAAAAAATATATATTTACAGATCATTTTGTAATCTATACATATTACACGAGTTTTTTTTTTGTATATATTTAATGTACTAAATACCACAAAACAGACTTTTTGGAATGTTTTTTTTAATTATAGTATTTCAAATAAAAAATAAACAAATCAATTACCGACTACAGCATTTCAATATTTTCATTCAAAAACGAATGCGAAAGAAAGATCTATTAATTGCAGACGAACTAGGATTCGGATCGCTAAGCCATTTGCACCAACCAAAAGATATAAAAAATTTGGCATCCTATAGTAGTGCTATCTCAAAGTCAATTTATAGCCCTCGTGTAGCTCTAGTGCGACGATAATTCAAACCAAACCAAAACTCAAAGTCAATTTTGGCCGATGGGCCCCTTTTCCGCGTACTGTGCAATATGGAAGAGATAAAAAATTACAACTTAAGATAAGAGGTGACTTAAGAAAGTATCAAGAATGCAAATAAAATCATGCCACCAATTTCCTTCAGGTGTAAGATAGTTATTTTTTGCGAAATAAACTTTCTTATTCCAAAAACAATTTATTCTTTCTTGTTTGAAGAACATTCATTTATACACAGAAAATTAAAAAAAAAATTCTGCCCTTATAGCTGTGGTTCTAAAATATGACGCCCGTTGCCAATAGCCCTCGTCAGCTCTTGTGCGACGATATTTTAACTTAATCCTAACCACAGTTAATGGTGTATCGAATTCGTCCTAGTAGCTACTTATTCTTGTATTAAAAATCACAGAAGCTGGCAGTGATCGCCTTCTTGATCCCAGACACTCTCGAATTGATCCCCAAATAGACTTTTAATTAAACTAATAACAATTTAAGTTAATGATGTAATTTAATCTGCGCCGATTTTAAAACACGCATCTAGCATAACAGAAACCGCAAATAATAAGTTCCTAATAATCCCTCTTTGAGATCTCAGAAGCAGCAGTCCAGAACATCGGAGGACTTTCTTCCCTCTGGAAGGGTCAACCCTCGGAAGGGGGAAAAGAGCAGAGACTTTTCCAATTATGAAAAAGGAATTTGAGGAAAATCTCTTTCGGGACCACGGGATAAAACAAGGGGATGTGCTTCCCTTTGATATAAAAAGTTCTCCGAGGAACTGTTATTTCTCCCTGTGAGATGGCTTTAGAGGTATCAAATCTCAAAGATAAAAGAACGGGGAGGACGGATTGATTCCGAGGAGTATTTTTTGTTAGTTTATAGTTATTGAAGATGGTGTCAAATTCATTTTTTTTGTTCTTTTCTTTATGGCTACTTTTTTCGGTTCGCGGGGTATTTGCTGAAGTTTTATTTTTGCCATGGTGCTTTATCTGGATCTCCAACAATTGTAATTGTCGTAAAATATCTAAACTGGTGAGAAAGGGTTAAAAAAAGGCAACTTTTAAGTTTATTTAACCGCAATGAGGTTTTTAGAGCACTTGGAAATATCTGTGAAGCAAACATTAACACTATTTCGTAAAAATATTGATTAAAGTAGTTTAATTAAATTCATGCTTGAAATTTTAAATTATGTTAAAAATATCAAATTAGACAATTTATACAATTTTCGAAATAAATATTTCATTATTAAAGCATTCGCTTTTTCCATAAAAACGAATTATTTAAATAAATATAATCATTTATTGTCAAAAAAGAATAGCTGCTTTCATCACATGATTATGTACTATTGTGTTTTTTTTTAAATACCATAACTATAATAAGTATGATCAATATATCAATGTTCAATGTTTTTCAAAATGCTTTTCCTTCACAAAAGCTCACAAATGGAAATACAAACAAAGGAATAGTTTCGAATCGAAATCCGAAACTTCCAAGTTCAGATTCACTCTTTTGTGGAACTCTCTTTTTTATAATATTTTATCAACAAAATTAATCAAACGTTAACTTTCGACTTCATATATGACACATCTCAAAAAGCTCTGTTGCAGTTTTAAAAAATAGTCTTCCATTTTGAATATAAAAAAATCACCACCAAATTTAAAAATCACAACTCAAAAACAAATTCAGCATATTTAAATTACTGTTACTGTAAGTTACCATGCTATCGCCCACTGTACTCAACGTGTAAAGTAATGCCATTATCATGCATTCCTTCATGCGTCAAACCTTGCTTCCCAACGCTTAGTTTAGCATAGTGATTAAGCCATCACTAGAGAAATCTGAAGCTGATTGCTATTGCTCCCGTCTCCAATCGCCGAACTAGGTACGATGGACATGTTGGCGCTATTGCCTACAATGTTTATAGAAATGTCTAGATAGATACATCAATTCAAGTAGGTCAAGTGCATACCAATTTTGTGCTTGGTAGTGTATAGGTATGACAAAAGTATTTTTTTTGGAATAATAAAATAAAAGATCAGCGAATGATGGGCAACGATAAATGATTGCATTATATCTTGTGTTTCCTAGCTAAAAATAAGCGGCAGTTTTTCTGCAGAAGCGGAGTATTTTTGAAGTATTTCTACAGTCAACTACAGATTTTCTGCAGAAGAATATCGAATGTAAAAAAAAACTTAAGTTATTTTGCAATAAATATTAAGTTAATTTGAAGGGATTTATTTCAAACATTACTGTGAGCAATTAACTGCGAAAATACTGTAGATTTTTTTGAAGTGCCATCTTGATTATAAATACTTTAACTTACTTAAAGATGATTTTAATAAATTTTTGTTATTCTTAAATTTATCTTTGTATTTCTTAAAATATTTGTTATTTTTTAAAAATTTAGTCTAAAGTTTATTTGAAACTAGCAGTATGGTCCCACCTTACTGTGAACCCGTTAACTTCGCATTGCTTCCTTTTAGAGGCATGCTTACTTGTGAAAATACACTCAAAATCAAAAAAAAATTAAATTCGTGTTGGCACATGCTCACTTAAAAAAGCAAACACTAATAGAGGATGAAGCAGCCTTAGGGCGAGCGCATATCTCAACCAAACTCTATCAATCAAACTAATAGAGGATGGCGTCAAGCCCCCGTTTCGGCCCGGCCCATGTATTTTCAGGCCCTGTTATGTTCCCGCAATCCCACGTGGATGACGTTTTCTTGAAAATAATTATATTAATTTAAAATCACAATCAAATATAAAAAAACTAAGCCTCAGGTGCACACGTAGGTATTAAAAGGAATCTATATTAAAAATTTCGAATTTTTTAGAGCAGTCTAAGTAGGTCTTTTGCGACTGACAGACATACACACAGACAGACACACAGACTCTTTCTTTTATTATTATGGATGATTTATAGAAAAAAATACCGAGTGCGTTAACCTCAAAAATACTGTAAATATTTTGTAATAAAACTTCCCCTTGAAATTGCTCGTTATTTTTGAAACTTGTGACTTTTTTACACTTGTAGTAATTGTATCCTAACTAAAAATGGTTGGAATTTTTTTTATTTTTACTGTAAACATTTGCAGTTTTTTTTGCATATTTGCTTAATATTTTACGTATCTAAAATAGGTACATTTTTGTTGTGCTCTCTGTTAACAAAATGTTTGCAAAAAAATTTATTTCTGTCTTTGCAAAAAAATTTAAGTTTCCAGGAAAATTGAAAACGCGTTTACTACAGTAAATTTGGTAATGGGGTTTCTTTTTAATCTTGCTAAGTTGAAATTGCAAAAAACAACTCGTCATGTTAATTATTTTATTCATTTTTATGACTTTCAAAAACATTTTGCTAGATTTCGCCACTAGCTGAATTTTACTACAACTACAAAATTACTGCACAAAAATTTTTGAAGTAAATCTGTTGCTTAAATGGCCAAATCACCAGTTTCTAAACTGCAGAAAAACTTAAATTTTCCTGCAATTTATTCTTAACTGGGTAGGAAAATAATTTAGCTAATTCAATTTGTGAAATTGGTTTTACACCTTAATAATTTGATAGATTATTAGAGCAAGAATTGTGTGATGTGAATGACAAAAGCATGTATACACTAAACTTTAAAAAATAATTTTGGATTTTCATTAGATATGCCCTGCCATATTGTAATAATATGTCACTGTCTGCTACACAAAAAAATTTATTCATATTACACAACTCATTAGAATTGGATTATTAAAAAACGTATTGTATTGTTTGAATTACGATTGTTTGAATACGGTTCAACTGCAATAAATCCTGAAACTATTTGAACATTTCAATTTCTAGTTGTTACAAAATTGAAGATCGAAATAATCGGATTAAAGTTATCAAAATCAATTTTAATATTATTAATGTACGCTCCCGATTACCCAATTCAAGCATCTGATAGATTTTTAGCGCAGTCACTATTTCCTCGTATTTGTATATTTGATCTCATAATTAGTTGTTGCATGATTGACCTTTTTTTGTTAAGTCTTCACATTAATCCACTTAGTTTATAGATAATCTAGGCTGTTTAAATGGACTGAGTGGTAAATTTAACTGGATGGGATGTTTGAGCGAAAACGGGTCTTTAAAAATGCAGCCGACTTTTAAAAATTTCCAAAGCTTCTGAGCTGTTTGTTAATATTAATAAAATTTCTATTATATTAATAAATTTTAACATCGTCATGATATTTCTGCAATATTAGCTCAATATTTGAATTTTTCTGATTAGTCTAGTATACACATTTTGAGTACGTTAGAGGAACAATGTTTCATTTCTTAAATATAGTATTAAAATATGCAAGTAAATATATGAAAAATAAATATTTCTTCAGTATTTTAACTAATAAGCAAGTTATTAGCAATAAATTTTAAAGTCAAGTTCTTGTCATTAATGTCAACATAAATTTATCAAAATAACTCATTTCTGATGCCCCCGAATAATAAGCATTGCCTCAATACTTTGTATTTTATACACGTATATTGATATCTTTCTAAATCCTATGTATGAAATACATTTTTAAATGGTTATTAAATTCAATTTGTCAGTTATCAATTTCAAACGTTAAGCTATGGATTTTCTCTTACCATTTGGTAAACCAGTTTTCGTTTAAAGTCGATCAACTTTATAAATGTCGATATATTTACTAGTTATGTGTCCATGATATACTACCATAAGTTTATTTTTTAACTTGCCTTCTACCAAATACATCTTCGTTTAGATATATGCTCAAGAGTGATTCTATGTTAGTGATAATAGGCTGGGCCGAAACAGGGGGTCAAAAACAAAATATTTTGTTTTCGCTTAGCGATAGTGCGGAAAAGTTGTCTTTTTCTTCCAAATTGAAGATCCTAAAATTTAAAAGCGATCAAAAAATAATTTCATGGGGCGCCAGCGGCAAGAAAATTGGGGGTCATAAGACCGGGGGTCAAAAATACAATTAGTTTTTTTGGCTTAGTGATAGAGCGGAAAAGTTATATTTTCTCTTCAAATAAAATTCCCTAAAATTTAGAAGCAATAAAACAATTCCTTCATGGAGCGCCGGCCACCAGAAATTGGTTTTTCTCAATAAAAAAAATGCTTTTTTAAGAACTGTTCCCTTAAAAAAGGGCAATTTATAAAAATCATCGATATAAAATAAATGAAAGTAAAAACAGATACTAATTTTGAAAACAAATCATCATTAGAATTATTAAAATAGAAATTTTCCTCTATGTAATCTGTAAGGTTACATTTTTTAGGAAATCATCCCTAAAAATACTCCAAACGCAAATATACACGATAAAAACATTTCAATTCATTTTTACTCATATTTTTCAATTTTAAAATCTTTTTACTTCCAAATGCAGAGAAACAAAAAGAGACAATGATTCTTATTTTTTTTTAGTAGATGAAACAATCCCTCGCATCTTAGCACCAAACTACTGTTTCCGTGACAACAGGATATGACATGAAAATTTGGGAACTCTATGAGAGACCATCACTCATTATTGATAGATGACTCTTCAATTAATTGCTTGAGTTTTTCGTCCTTAATTTCCAATATGTGACTTTTGCCATGAAATCATCTCCACAGAATCAGTAGCTTAGAAGTTTAGCAAGGATGGCGAAATTTTTATATGTATTGTTGACTGAATATTTACTTTTCCTTACTTTTAAGTATTCTTGGTATAACTAATTCTTGAATAAATTTTAATTCATCCGGAAACTTAAGCGGGAAAATATTCTTTGGAGAGGCAATATCCATTAGTCTGTATAACAGGATCAACTACTTTTTGGAGTTGTATACTGGAAGGTAACTAGAAATTTAGATCAGCTTAAATCGATGACTGGAACCATCGTCACAAGAGGGCTTTAATTTAATATGAGAGTATGTTAGTTCATATACCTTTGCTAAATACGTAGACAATATCTTAAGAGTTTCCGTAGGATATTTTTGGCTGATGTATAACCAAAGAATGAGTTTTACTGTTGTAAGCGATCTTGAATGGGACATCTTGCCAGGGTTCTGCGCAGCTAAATCAGGGGTGCAAATACCGCTTGATACTGCCAAACTTGTATCAAGAAGATACTTTTGATCGCTACTGAGATCTGAAAATGCTCGCAATCGATCCGGAAAACTTCATCGAACCCGTTGAAAGTCAATAAATGGTTGTTTTCACAGTTCTGTAAGTAGCTATTCGGCCCTGCAGTCTCTTTCCATCTATAAATTTATGGAGATGTCTCAAAGTTAATTTCCATGAAACAAACAAATAAGCTATTGTAGAGGTTTTCTTGCTTCTTTTTCCAACAATGTAATAATACCATTCTTATTACCTGTATTGATAACAGTTCAATCACATATAATGGCTACGAGATTTGTAATATTTTTTGTCTTGAAAAAAAATGTATAATTCCTTGGGTGATGTTCAGTGAGCTTCGATTTCAAAGTCACGTAACCTAAATACTTTGATGCAGGATTTTTAATTAAATAGATGTTCTCCTGCTCTTTTGAAACCGTTTAGCGGTAGACTTTATGAGTGCAGATCAACCAGGTGCGATCCCGCTGCCGAGACAGGCTTGCGCTTGCAACTCCCCTCTTCGCCCCCCCCCCCCCCCCCCATGTTCCACACTCTACCTACTTTTTTTAAAATACATATAACTATTAAAAAATGACTATTTGATAATATATGTATATATATTTTTAGAAGCTATTCAAAGGTGTTCGACATCTTATTTTGAACACTTTTCCGTTGAAAAACAAAATGCTGAAAAATACGACAAAATTCTAAAATTTGGTGCCGTGGCGCCCCATGAAAAAAATTTTTGATTGGAAAAATATTTTTAGCACTTGATCTAGATGAGAAAATACAACTTTTTTTCACTATCGCTAACGATTTTACGAACTTTAATTTTTTCGGCCCACCCTATGATACAAGTTTCGATCATATCTGAAATACTTAAATTGAAGTTTAGAGTAAAATGTTTTTTATTGAAGCATGTTTATAACGAGGTCTTTTAGAGTAAATTTTGCCAGATGCCTTCGGGTTAGTATCCACACCCTTAATAGTTTTATTAAACATAAATTTGGGCATTTTCTTATTTTACTTGAGTTAGAGTAACAAAAAAAAGTCTTGTATATTGTATGAGTTTTTTAAAGTAAAAATGCGTTTTGGAATTCTCTAAAAAAAACATGTTTGTGGAGGGGAAAAAACGTCTCCAAAGGTAATTATCAAAAAGAAAATTGTTATAGAAGTATTATTTATATATCAATCCAAGCAATTCAAGAGTGTATGCTTGAATATTCCATTTCTTATTTGTACGTCATAAAAAATCATACTTTTTATGTTTAATGAAAGTTATTTACACAAGTTTCGTTCAGGAATGATACACCTAATGTTTATTTTCAGTATGAGATGGGACTCAATTTTCATATTATATAGCTGACTGTTGTTATCCATAACCTTTTTTTAAGAAATGACAATATAGATTATAGTTTTTGTGAAGATATTCATTTAGGCAAGTTAGATTTCTCAGTAAATGATTTTAAACAGTTTAGGTTTTTTGAAACTTATAAACACTAATGTATATTTAATTTGTTAAAAATTTAATTAGATTATTTTTTAGTTAATTATTATTTAACTATCCTTCAAATACACTTAAAGGCTGTATGTAACTGAAATGTGTATATCTGAAATATATTGATGTCGCCCTTAATGGTTGCGTTGGGTGCCTACTCTGGTGTCGGCTCCTCAAATGATTGTGGTTCTATATTAAGACGCCCGTCGCCAATAGCGCTATCTGAAACTATCCTATCTGAAAATCCTAATCTGAAATATTTTGGGAAATATACGAATTCGTAATTTAAGTAAATTTTCAAAGTCAATAGTCAATAAAAAAGTACTAAACATATTAATAAAAATATCAAATAGATTAAATATTAATACCAAATTATATAATTAAGTTGTAAACCAATAATTTGCACTTTTTTGTAAAGTTAGGGTTTAATACTACCAAACAATTTAAACTTAAGTTTATTTTAAGCTTTCCAATGTTTACCTCAAACGGTATTCTAACCGTTGGATCCGTCTGTATGCCACCCACTTTCACTGCAATGTGTGATGCGTACAATAGTAAAAAATCCGTCTGGGCTAATTTACAAATGTCATTTACAAATTCTGACAAGGTTATTTATAATTTAAAAAAACTAATTGAATGCAATTCCCTTACAATGTCAATATATTAACAAAATGGCTGTAATTTTATTGCACCACAAAATAGAATTAACTAAAAATTTATTTTCAATTTCTAATTTCTTTATTAAAAGAATGTTTTTACTTTTTGTTAACGAATTTTACGTATGGTCATTGTTGATTTTTAATAGATTTATTACCTATTTTTTTGAGTAAGTAAAGCGGGCGACCCTGTGTTTTGTGTCAAAAATGCCGATTTTTTTTTTTTGTAATCCTTATCTTTAGCTTTAATTTAAGACTAAGATTATCGATTTCTTTTTAGTAGTTTTCTATTTATACGCATCTTCCAGAAGCTCTTTGTATCAGTTTTTACCTATATCTTAAATTGCTTTTGCGTTTCCTGAAATATAAGGTTTTTCAACAGTTAAGAATTTTTTTTCTCAAGAACTATTATAAGATATCAACATATTTTGCTTTGTTATTTCTTCCCCATTCATAGCTATTTGATTTAAACTGAGGAATTTTAAATATATCTGCTCAAAAATATATAACTTTAAATCAATTTTTGGGGTGTTTCAATACATATTTAAAAAAATAACTAAAAGTAATTTTTTAATATTTTGAAATATCTTCAAAAAGTGGCAAATAAATTTATTTTTTGTCGAAATATGTTTGTACTTCTAATTTACTTTTTAGTGAACATAAAAAACAGTGTTATGGTTCTGCTTCTATTTTTAAAATTTTTGTAATTCTTAAATTAATTTAGAAAGTGCTAATGAATATAAAATTTAATTTGAGAAAGTAAATAAAATGGACAATTATGGCGAGACTTAAAGTTTAGAATAGAACTAAAGGCGGAGATTCTAGGTTACCGTTACCCAACCTACTTGTTTCATTTAGTTAATAATTCAAATGTATTAAGATAAACATTATCTTTACTAGTTATACAAAAAACTGATGGACTGTAGAATCATTCAAAATTTATGTTTGATATTCTAGCGAAATTTAAATTTTTCTTAATTAAAGTAAAATTTGTAATTGTGTATAAAAAACTAAACATCAAATAAAACTTGTTTTAAAATTTTTGTGGATTTTTTAAAATCCTTTTTTACTTGAGAAATCTGTTACCTATCCCTTCTCTTTAAATGAAAAGTCCTTTTTTAAATATAGTAAACATTTGTTGTTACCTAACAACATTTTTAATGCAATACATATTGAAGTTGTTATATAAATATTGAATATTTTACAGCAGTCAATAGGTTAGATTTAAATATTTATAAATGCAAATACGAATATCTTAATATAAACAGGTCAGGCCCAATAAATTCTGTTCACGCTTATGTTACTAAAAAAAATATAAAGAAATGAAATAGTAAATTCTAAAAATAAACTTGCCCCTTTTTTCATTAAGCGATACATAACGAATTCGTAATACATTTTATTGACTCGCGATATGTTGTTAATTAGCAATGCTTTTTATTTATTTAGGAAAACATTTGCAAATTCTGGATTTGAGATTTTTTGTAAGAGGCGATGCTTTCTTAAAAGTTAATTTCAAAATTAAAATTTCATTCGAGACTATTGCGTTGTATGTTTTAATCTTCTAATACCAAATTAATTTAGCAAGCAATAAAAAACTAACGTTAATTTTTGAAAGAAATTCAGTCAAAATAATTAATTTGCGAATGCAAGTCGTCCGAATATTAATAATTAAAAGCAGTTGAAATTTTTTTATTTTGATTTTTAGTTTGTATCTTGTGTGGAAGATGTTTTAAGAGACAATTACTGTTATAATAAACCTACTTGTTTTGTCATTGCTTTACATATTGATAGTTTTCAGTCATTAAATTTGCCAGTTTAATATTTACTGAGTTTTTATTATTATTTGACAACTAAAACTTAGTTTTCTAGTAAATAGTTTAAAATGAAAACGTTTCTCTAAACAATATGCTTTTATTAATGTTATATTCATTAATAAAGCATATTTTCGATCAATTTTCGTTTTTTTTTTAAATAAATGACTACAATTATAAAATTAATATAGTAACTTGTGTGTGTGTGTGTATTTAATAACCAATCCATACGATTTTTCGATTACAATAAACTTCTGTTTTATATTCAGAAAACATAGCTATTAATTTAGACAACACTTGAAGCATTTTAAAATTTTTAACCATAGTTTGTTGGCTATACTTACATTAGATGTTTCCGTGCTACTGCGGTTAAGTCTAGTGGTAGCTGGCCATTTCCATCATGGTTTTAATAAGTAATTAAAATGTTTCATTTCTGTAGAAATAGTTAACTGTTCATGGGTGTAACTATTCTGGTTCATTATTTTTCCCCGTCTAGTGGTAAAAAAAATGTTCTTGACAGCAAATAAAGTTAATAAAAAGGTTTGCAATTGTAACTTGCTTAAAGCAGCACCTTCACAAGTTTTAAACTACCCAATAAAAAAATCACCATCATTTAACTGTTATTGATACTTAAGCTAATAAATTTTACTTTAAATTCTTTCATACATTTACGTTGTGCTCTTTAAAAGATTTGCTTTAGTAGAAAATGGAAATGGATGAAATTATATTTGGAATATTTTTAATTTTGTAATGTAGAATTTTAAAATGTAAATCATTAATAATTTAAAATATTGTAATAACAATCAAACAAAATATAAGTTAAGAACGCAAAGTCAGTTGTCATAATTTTCCAGAAAATATTTATCAAATTCTTTATTATTTGACAACTAAAACTTATATTTGACTAAAAGTGTTCAAAACTGTCCTTAAAAACAGTTTAATTCTGACAAATTAGAGAAATCGATTAGAAATAGTAAATAGTTATAATAATAGTTTAAAATTAAAACGTTTCTCGAACATGTTTTTATTTTAAAATATATAAATTAAAAGTGTATTTTTAAATAAAGGACTGTAATTATAAAATTTATCCAATGACTTTTATTTAGTAACCAATCTATACTTTTGGTATCTCGATTACAATAAACTGCCCTGGTAAATTCAAAAAAACATACTTATTCATTTGGTGCACTTGACGCATTTTAAAATTTTTAACCATAATTTGTTGGCTACAGTACCTACATTAGATGTTCCCGTGCTACTGCGGTTAAGTCTAATGTTAGGGTGGCTATTCACATCATGGTTTTACCCAATAAGTAGAATGACTTATTTCTGGAGCAACAGTAAAATATTCACGGCTTTAAATATTCTAGATTATTAATTTTTAATATCTAATGTTTAAAAATTGTTTTTGGCAGCAAATATAAGTTGACAAAAAAATCTTAAAATAGCAACTGTTGCTTAAAGAACCCTCCAAGTTTTTAACTATCCAAGTGGGGGAAAAAATTTCCAACACCATTTAACTGTTATTGATTCTTAAGCTTATAAATTTTTAATTTTTTTTCGCAAATTTACGCTGTATTAATTTTTTATAGAAAATAGAAATATACAATTATATTTTGAATATTGGTTTTAATTTTATAATGCATAGAATTTTTTTTATGTAAATCATTAATTATTTAAAATATTGTAGTAACCATCAAACACTATATTTAAGTAAAGAACGCAAAGTCAGTTTAATATTTACTAAGTTCTTATTATTTGACAACTAAACTAAGATTTGAACACACTTGTTAGCCAAATACGTCTTTAGAAAAAGTTGAATTCTAACAAATTAGCGAAATCGATTTGAGTTAGTAAATAGTTATAATAATCTTTTAAAGTTAAGTGCTTCGAAAATTAAGCTTTTATTTTAAAATATATGGGACAATTATATATTTTTTAATAATTGACTGTACTGGATAAATTTTATAATATGTAACTTATTTAATAAACAATCTATACTTTTGTTTTATCAATTATAATAAACTTTGTGGTAAATTTAGAAAACCATACCTATTTATTTAGAGTACACTTGACGATTTTTGAAATTTTTAACCCTAAGGTTGGCTATACCATACCTACATTAGATGTTTCCGTGCTACTGCGGTTAAGTCTAATGGTAAGGTGGCCATAACCATCATGGTTTTACCCAATAAGTAGAACGTCTTATTTCTATGATAACAGTAAACTGTTCATGTGTTTAAATATTCTGGTTGGTCATTATTTTTCTTAACTATTGGTTAAAAAGTGTTTATAATAGTAAATGTTGCTTAAAGCATATCTTCCACACAAGTTTTAAACTAAACAAATATGAAAAAAATTGCATAACATCAGATACCAGTTATCGAGACTCGTCTCATAAATTTTCTAAATTTATTTCATAAAATTGCGCTGTATTTTTATGTTTTTTTAATTATTTAGTAAAAAATGGAAATATACAAATGAAATTTGGAAAAATTATCTTAATTTTATAACACATAAAAATTATTTTTAATGTAAATCATTATACTTCAAATATTGCAGTAACTAACAATAAATATACATATATATACTCTAATGACGTCAATATATACTGTATTGATAAAAGATGAAATGTAATTAAACAAGTAGTTTATTTAAACAAAAATATATGTACGTAAAGTATACTGTAGTACTACAGTAAATGTTACTTAGAACCGCTTTTACACAGTATTCCTACACCTTAGAAAATCACCAAACACAGCCTTTAGCTAGTTCTAAACTTTCAGTAAAAAATAACAATTTTCATTAATTTTCTTTCGCAGATTTAATTAAGTCTTTCATTTGCTAAATTATTTTGAAGTTGGAACAATAATTCTTTTTATCTAAAAATGGAAGGCAAACTTATAATATAATTTAACTTTATATTTTGGAAATCAAATATGTATTGTAAACCTGATTCTTATGAAAAAAAAAAGCGTTCGTCTCTGTCGCTTTCACTTAATATACTTTATTGTTTGCTAAATTCGCAGTTCCTAAATTATTTAGTAAAAACTATGCTAAAAACATAGATGCGAAGCTTTATAGCAGCGTTATTATCTATATTTTTTAGAAGTATTTTCAATTGAGAAACAAATTATCTATTTGTATTTTGACATTTTTATGGAACTATACATTAATAAATACTGAAAAGTAAACAAAAAATGATCGGATTGTTTATGAAGAAAAGATGTTTCAACTATTTCTATCGTTGTTAATACACTATAATGAGCCATCAATGGAACTCTATTGTGATATATACTATGACGTCATTTCAAATTGATTGATAATCTTTCATTTTAAATTATCACATATATTTCTTCAGGTTTTACTTCCATTTTAAATAAAGTTTTTCGTACGTTTGACGCTGTGAAAGTATTAGTTTTCGTTATTTATCCGTAGATTAAATTTTTAATTTAAATTTTAAATATATTCTTAATTTTTAATGGAATTTATGATATAGCCTTGCCTCCTTTTTTTTGCTTTAATGTGACGTATCAAACTTGTCCGTAAGACTTGAGGTTTATTCTGAGAAAGTGGGTGACAGAACAGGTGGACATAGCCTTTATAACAGCTTCCACTGTTTACTTTATAAACGTAGTGTGGAAGTTAAAATTAGAACCCCCTAACTTTCCTTAACTCTCCCCCCCCCCAACTCAATAAGAATGTACTTGTAAATGGATGTATTTGTCAAACTTTAATAATGGGGAAACTGTCACACTTCATTCAAAACTATTCTTTGAGAAAGATCGTCTTAAATCAAACGAATATGCAATTAATCATTTGGTAAGTCTCCCTTGCTAGCTTGGGTCAAGTTTCGGTAGTTTTCTTTGTAAATCCTAATGTTTTTGGAAACTTGCATTTGGCGTTATATAAAACTATTTTACAATAAAATATGTAGGTATCTGAAAAAAGTGACTTAAACAAATATTCTTCCAAAGTTGAATTACTTTCAAACTGGAAATTCAAATTTAACGAACTCCAAAATCTTTTATTAAATTTAAAGATGCAGCATCAATCAACACTAATAACATTAATGACCGTTCCCTCATGTTTTGTGATTGGTCAACAATTTAAGACTTACATTTCTCTTAAATGTCAATCTCATAGAAAAAATCTCAATTGGTCAAGTTTTTCCTAAATTGCTAAATGTTTCGAACAGTTATATATAATGAAAAAACATTCAATTATATCGAAGTGAAAATATTAAGTATATTGACTATTTAATGTACTTCTCCTCTGAAAATTAAAAACTACCTTTAGGGCAAATCCAAAATTTTGTGTAGAGTGAAATCGAATAGTTTAAAAAAAAACTGTTAGTGTTTGTTGGCCATCATACTTGTTTCGATGTTTCCATATTACTGCTGTTAGGTCCGATGCGATGATTCCCATTCCCATCATGCTTACATCCTTTCCCTAAAAGGTTAGTAATGTTTCTAAATATTAAGTCATGTTTTGATTGGAACAGCAACAAGCCTAATTCCACTTGGAAATGCATTCTTTTGTAGCTTTTCCTCATTTTTTTGTGATTTCATTTTGAGAAAACATTTTGTTTGCATTAATTATTTACGTTTTTTAATTACGTAACGCTATTTAACTTTACTGTGCGGTGAAATCGTAAGGCTTCAAGCAGTAGATAGTAATAACTAAATTATTTGCTTAAAACCGAAGATATAAAATATATAGTTTAAATTTTCCACTAAGAAAGTATTGTTTTGTATAGCCACTACAATAGACAAAGAAATCATGAATATCTACAAGAAGTATCTACTTACCCATAAAATTCGGCCAATGATGGTTTCTACAAAAACATGACTAATATGTATTTAAAATAGGAAGCTTGGTTTGGGGGTGTTATCTTTCTTTTTTGAACCCTTTTAAGAACTATCAGTAGAATATTGGAAAATTTCTTTTATTTGAAAAAAATTAATTTAAAATTGGTGCCTTCTAGGTTATTGGCAACAATAACCTGCATTCGATGTTTCCGTGCTACTGCGGTTAAGTCGAATGATATGATTGCACGTCCTAAACGGCACATGTCACCAACAAAAAAAAAATTGTAGCCTTTAGGTCAATGTAGATTCAACCCAAATCAAACTTCTACCTATTTTAAATATCTGTCATGTTTTTGTAAAAGCTATCATTTGCCGAATTTTAAGGTTAGGTAGGTACTTAAGGTAGATATTCATGATATCTTTGTTCATTGAAGTAGTTAGAAAATAAATGTCTGCATGTGCATAGATATTGACGTATCATTAAAAAAGTAATTTTAAATTTATTTTATAAAAATTGTACAACAATGGTTTAAGAAGAAGAAAACTTAATTTACCATGAATCAAGCGTAAGCATATCTTTTTTAAGTTTATAAAGTTAGTGAGAGCTTTTCTTCCCGGTAACTTTCATAGCGTAAACTTCAAATACCGCAGACAAGTACGATGTCTAGAATTAAAAGTGATGGTCAGCAAACATAATTCCGAACTAAAGTCAATAAGAAAATAACTTCGGCAGATTTTGAATAGCTACTTAATTTTCGACCAATTTCTATTAAACAATTTTTATTATGTCATTGCTACTCGCATGATTCTGATGAAATACGTTGTTTTCTTTAAAATGAAGTATATTAACTAAAATCGCACGCTAGTCGAAGAAATATTGTAAAATACATATAATACCGCATGACAATTCATTCGCAATTCATTTTATTTCATGATTACTAAATTTTGGAGACAGTTACATAAAATGAAGAAAACATACTCTAAATATATTTATTGATAAAAAATATAAGTTTAGCATAAATTCGAATATTTTCTTTCTCTTAATTAAAAAAAAATCTTAAGCTACCTTCAAAGAAAATCTTTTGATGTGTTGTACATTTGAATCAATTTAAAGCAGAAAATTGTTTACCATACTAAAATTGGATGTTTACAGCAATAAAAAAATTTTTGTCCACCCTATTCCAAAAAAATGTTTATTGATAGTAATATTTCAATAGCATAAACTATGTTTATTGCAATCGAAACAATCCCTATTCCACGAGTGAAGACATTGATCTCTATTCAGTTTCTGGAAATGAGATTTTAAGAGATAATTAAAACTAACAGATAATAATGGCTAAGAAGAATTACTTTTGAATCGATATTTATGCATATAAAAGTTAACAGTACAATAAAATTTTTAAAAATGTGTTTTTATATCACCTCATGTCTAATGCTATAGAAATACTTAAACACTAATTTAGCGAAATTTTTAGTTTGAAACCGAAAATATAGTACAATTTAAAAAAAAATCTTCATTTATGAAAAAATATTTGCTTTAAAACCATTAAACGAAACACCATTAGACATCAGAAAAATGACTCATTTATTTACAAATAGTGTTAAAGCTAATTCAGATTCTGAAGTTGTTAAAATTAGTGTCACTTTAGTTATATATGGGTGACAAAACCTGCTTTTGGTGTTTCCGTGCTACTGCGGTTAAGCCGAAAGGTATTGTTGCACTTCCTAAGAAGAGCTTTGGTCACCAATTACGCATGTATGGGTGACAATACCTGCTTTCGGTGTTTCCGTGCTACTGCGGTTAAGCCGAAAGGTATGGTTTCACTTCCTAAGAAGAGCTTTGGTCACCAATTACGCATGTATGAGTGACAATACCTGCCTTTGGTGTTTCCGTGCTACGGCGGTTAAGCCGAGAGGTATGGTTGCACTTCCTACGAAGAGCTTTGGTCACCCATATACCTCTAGTGTGACTTTAATACAACCAAACCTATTTTAAATATATTAGTCATATTTCTGTAGCAGCCGTATTTCATGGTTAGATACATTCTTCTGAAGTTTGTGCACATACATGTATTACTATTAAAAGTACATTGTGGTAAGAATAAACACGTTAAATGTTTCTACAGTTTTGTTTTAAAGAGTATCAAAACTATCTTTTCACTTTAAAACTGACAGAATTATTTTTCTAAAAACTAGGGGGATTTATAAATATAACTACGAATTAAGAATCAAGTGTAGAATTTTTTTACTTTTTAAAATATTTAGAAAATAGTGATTTTTCTAATTTATAAATGCAAATACTACAAGCGAGTATGAAAAATGGAATTTAAAAACAATGGCGAATACTTAAGTCTTCAATTGGAAATAAATAATTACAAATTTCAATTCTAATGTAGTTTGAAGTTATATTAAGGGTATCTAGAACACAACATCTACACCAATTTTATATCCTACCAAAGAATACAATCTTTTCTGGATAATTACAATAATAGATAAATTAAATTAATGAAATTAACTTCAATTAATTGAATTTTAATTAACTTGCTAATAAAATCTTTTAAATAAATGTACAGCGAATGAATTGTCATGCGTATTATATTTAATTTCATGGGCACTGAAAATATAGTACAATTTTAAAAATTCGCCATTTATGAAAAAAAACCCGAATGTTTTAAAACTATTTTTCGAAACTTTAGAACTCTGAAAAATGATGACTTCGATACAAACTTTTTAAATGTATTAGTCATATTTCTCTAGCAGCCAAATTTTATTGTTGGCCATACTCTTCTGAAGTTTGCGCATCGATGTATTATTAATAAAAAAAACCAGAGCGGTAAGATTAAACACATGACCCAGTACAAATCCCCCAATACAAATGCCCTAGACAACTGGATACATTTAATCGAAGGTCAGTAAATATAATTCCAAAATAAGAAATAGAACTTTAATAAACCTTCGAATAGGCCTTTACTTTTCTCCCATTTTACAAAAGAGCATTTTTATTTTATTGCCGTTTCTTTAGTATGTTATTAGTAATCAATGTTAATGCAATGCAAGGTCGACGATTTCCTGCTCCAACAAATCAAATACCACGAACAAATATGTCATGTTTGAGAGAATTATTATTAGTATCTGCAAAAGTTATATCAAAGAATGAGTGAAATTGATTATATAGGTTTTTTTTACTAATTTGACTTCATGCGTCAGTGACGAATATAACTGAGCTTAAAATTAAGAATTAGATGAGAAAATATACCTTTTAGAACTTTCATTGCATGTATAATTCACAGGTACTTGACATACTGTGACATTACCAAGACGTAATTTTGCTCAGTAGAAAAGTTTTAATTTAATAAGGAATGTCAAAATTCGGACGTTGGCTTATTGCATTAAGAACCATTCTCTACTTAAGATACTATTCTACATTTGTACTGAAAAGTATTAAATATAACAATATGACAATGTTTTCTTATCGGTGTATTAAAAATATTTATAGTAGCTTACAAAATATCGTGGTTGCATTGTAATTAAAATTAGATTGCCCCTAATAAGTGTAATTTAGTTTCGCAATTCAATATGAAGAAAATATACGACGTAAAACAAATAAGTACATAGGACACTTTCAAATGTACGGCGTGATTTGTGCTATCAGCTAAAATTGACTTTTTGAGTTAACACTACTATAGGATGCCAAATTTTAATATCTATTGCTTGGGGCAATCGGCATAGTGACCAAGCCTTAGTTCGTCTGCAATGGGTCACTTTCCTCGTTTGTTTTTGGATGAAAATGACCAAGAAAGACCTATGGCACCTGGCGATTTTTCGCTCTAGGGGGAATTATGGGTCACTCTCTTTCCGGAGTAAATAATGGTCACTAAGTTTTAAGAATTAAAAATGGTTTTTACAAAACAAATAAATTATGCAAAGTCATCCTTATACATTCTATTTTTCTTATATCAAGTTCAAAAACAATTTAACTCTGCAGCAAATAATAGAAAAAAATACTCTTTACACTACTATAAAAACATCTTCAAAAAAGATTGTCTTTGAAAAACATGATTTTTTTTAAGATCCATACTGGAGAACCATATTTGAACTAACTATTTTGTTGGTGCTATTTTTCAATAGGAAAAGGTCTTGGCTTTTCATTCCGATATAAATTTTTTCATAATTATTTTTTTAAATGATTTTAAAGGTATATCGATTTATCCCCCAGTTTACTGGGGTAATTCTTGATCACTGGGGTAATTCTGGGTCTGTGATATTTTTTAATTTTTCATGTGTTTTTGGGTAAGTGGTATGTCATTTTGAAGCAAAGAATCAGATTAGGCTGCATTCCAAATTTCATTAAAAAATCGAATTAAAAGTTTATTTAAAATTTAAATAACAAAAAAATTAATCTACATTGGAATAACATGCAAATTCCATTTTTATTCAATATTTTGACTGTTGCCATTTCGTTAAACTTACGAGAAACTATCGAGATACTTCGAACTGTAAATTAATTTAACAAACGATAAATAACTGAATTTTCGAAAGAATGTAAATAGGAAATTGTGGCATTATTTATTACAAAAGATTACATCATTATTCTTCGAACTTAAAACAAATTTAGCAAATGAAAGTCTAATTGTTTTCCGAGAAAGAAGATTAATAAAAAGTTAATTTAGGAGTTTAAAAGTTTGCTTTAAATTATATTTTAACTGCAACCAAAAATTAATTTACTTTTGACATGCATTACTTTAAAAAAGAGGGTGACCCATATTTACCCCATGTGTGACCCATAATTGCCCAAATCCATGTCACTCAATAATTAAAATAAAATTAATAATAATGAAATGTTAGGTAAAGTTATTATTTCAAAAAATTATTAATTATTTTAGCCTACTCCATACCAAATTAAAACTTTTTATCTTTCATACTTTAGAAAAAAAAAGATGTTGTCGTATTTTGACCCATAATTCCCCCATATGACCCTATGTGTCTACTACGGCAATAAAGTTAAGTTTGAAGTGCTTAAATTTAAAGGTTAAATTCGGTAATTTTTTTTTGTATCTTTATTTGAAATGCTCAGTTAAGAAAACACATTAAAAAATTTCTGTTTTGTGGGATTTAGTACAATATATACAAAAAATTCATATAATGTATCGATTGCAAAATTATGCGTCAAAATATGTTTTTTCTCAAGTTAATACTTTAGCAAACGATAAGTAATTTTAAATCATTTTCAATGGGTTTTTTTTAAAACTATAAATCTAAACTCAATTGCTACAACTTGACAGTTTGCAATATAAAGTAATTAAATTCAACTACATACTTAAGGTATGAGGAATCCCTACAACTTGCTACCATTTTTATAAAACTATTTTCAAATTAGGATTTAAAGTGCTTAAATTTCAAATCAAAATGACCAGAAACATCTGAAATTTCAAGTTTTCTATCATTCAACTTTTAAAATAAAAATACTTAATGGGGAAGAAAAGCCTTTTTGTATGTAAACTAATATCTTTCAATTTACCCAGTAATTTTATTCAAATAACGAATTTGTTATTTAAAATTGTTTGCTTCAAAGTCATTTGAAAAATGTGTTTTTTAATTTTAGACTTTACTTTTTCATGAATTTTAAAATGATTTTAAAATTTAAATAATGTTTCAAATTTTTTTTTAAAATTTTAAACATGATATGTAGTAAAAATTAAGAGTGAAAGGTCTTTGTCGAAAAAATGTGGACATCACTTATATGTTGCAAGTCCTGAGCATCAAATTTTTCAGAACCGTTCAAGTTTTGGTAAAAATTCAATTATCACAAAATCCAAATGAACGTATGTAGATCAAAAATATTTGGCATGAATATCCGTTTTATGAGTATCAAAAGGCATACATAGTCATTTTTACTTTAAATTTGCTTGAGATATTTTCAAATAAGTATTTTTTCCGTGTACAAAATCGTTCAAATTTGAACGAGGAAAATATACCTATCTGAAAATATCTTGGCAAATTCAAATTTAAAGTATAAAATCCCTGTATACCTATCTGAAAATATCTTGGCAAATTCAAATTTAAAGTATAAAATCCTTGTATGCCTTTAAATACTCATAAAACGGATATCTATACCTAATTATTTGATCTAGGTTCATTTGGAACTAATTTACCAAAATTTGAATTTTTACCTCAACTTTAAACGGTTCTCCTGAAGAATAGTTTTTTCGCGATAGGTCTCTTTTCCACGTACGGTGTGAAATTTTCATGTAAGTTTTGTAAACGTTTCTTTTAACCATAAATACTTCATAAATCGTATCACACCATTAAAAAAAAACATTAATTTATTAAAACCAATAGCTTCATAAAGTTCAATTAACTTTTAAAGCCCAAGTATTACAGAATGTCTATAATAGAATTCTAAATGAAAATGAACGCTTTAGGGTAAGTGAAGAAAGTAATGGCTGTATTCGTTAATTCAAAACCTTGTAAATTTATTCATTTGATAGGGTTTTTTTATATTTCATACGTCTCTATAGCAAAATTTATTAAACAAGCGAATAAATAGATTTTCAAATGCAAAATTAAATTAAATATAAACAAATACCGGTTTTTTTTTCAGATTAACTGCAGAAATACTTAAGATAAAACGGAACCTCCGTCATATTTATGTAGCCCTCTCCTTAGATATTCCTTTGAAGAGTCAGTCTGGATTAAAATGTACTGTCGAATGGAGATCAGAAATATTTCAAGAACGGCCCTTAACCAAACCACTACAAAAGAATACCATTAAAGTCCAAGTCGTGCTGTATGACAATACCGGAAATAGAAATGTTGTCAAATGCCGCTGAAAAAAATCAGGATTTTATACACTTACATACTTAAAAGATATATTTCATCAAAAGCTACCTTAGAGTCAAAACGACATCAGTCACTAAATGCGGATTATACCTTAGTCTGTCTTCTCTATAGTTTCCTTCTCAAATTATTAATAGAGTATAAAAATTGCATTTTTTACAGTCGCCATTTTCATTTGTATAATTAAATGTAATAAAAAGCGCACAATTTTTATTACAAGATTTGAACAACGAAATAGAAACTTATTTTTAAGAATCTTTAGAACTTACAAGTAAGCTTTCCAGATGCTTGATAATTGTTACTATACTATTGAGCATACAGAATTATGACAAATAAGTGTAAATGTACTTTGGTTAAAAACACAAAGGGTTTTACATGGAAAGGAAATTTTTGGATTGCATTTAAGGGGCAGAAGTGTATTGCAATATTTCAAGAAACACTAGTTAAGTCTAATATTTGTGCAATTTTATAATATTTTGTTATACTTGGAGACAAAGATTTTTTTGTGAAAATGCAGGTCGATTTGCTTATTGTGTTTAATACTTTTGGATTTCTCTAAAACTTCGTACGTCAAATAAGTATTATTCACAATATCCAACACAAATTAAAAGTATAACCGTTGATATAACAACATTGGAAATTAGCATCTACTACTCATACGTTAAATATTCGGAATTTTGTTTTTTATGGCTATATTGCTAAAATCAGTTTCTAGTATCTAATCAACTCACTTTTGCAAGAATTAAATTTGATTTTATTGTTAATTCTCCCATTCAAAGCAAAAAGTATTTTGAAGTAATGAAAAAGTCCTCATAAATTGGGCATAAAACTTACACACGTTTTAGTTTCATATAAGATTGTAAGTTTAAAAAAGTCAGGCTGCAAAAACATGTAAAATTTTACTGTTTCCTGCATGATATCGAGGGTATTATATTCCTTTAAATCGAATATTTCATTGATAAAGATTTTAACTCTAAAATTACATAAAAGGAATGTTGTTTATTCAGTTAACCATTTGAAATATATGAGATGATGCATTGTTTATGAAGCCATATTTAGTATTTATAACTTGCAAATTAGTTGTAGAGTTTCAAATTAGTTGTACAATTGATAAACGTTTCTTCAAACTTGTTATAAACGCGTGATACTCTTTCACTCTCTGACGCAAAATTCTTAACGAGTAAAAAGTTTTTGTAAGTTTAGACACGTGTTAAGTTTAGTACAGCCTTTTACTTCATTTTTATGGGCTCTTTATTTCCACTCCATGCATATATTTGTTATTTAAACAAACTTCATTCTACGAGCGTTTAAGACGCACTTAAATGGTTTTTTATTTAAAGGTTTTTTATTTACATTTTTAATTCTAAATATTATACTTTTTTTGCATTTAATATACCTCGTTTTCAGAATTTATTATTAAAAGAAATAATAAGCATTGCTTTTTTAATTATCGTTAACATTGCATTAAAACTAATTTTAAATACCGATTCTTTTTTTTTTACAAATTCTTTAATAATAGCATTAACACGTTCACGTCATTGTGACCCACCGGCGGGTACCAATACACTACGTTGTATTCTTCGTGAATCTCCTCATGTAATATAATCTTAAGTATGCAATTACTTATTTTTAATTTAAAATGGGGTTTAAAAAATCTTTTTGCGTACATTCTTAGCCATCTTCCACTTTAACAAAAAACAACTGCCATGAACCATTATTGGGCAGTAAGAGATCTTAGACACTCAATCCAAAAACAACTATGGCTTTTCATATTTTGGGTATTAAGATCACTTGCTTATACATACATATATGCTCATGCTAATGTATCTTTTATTTAATTTCGATAATTCCTCCTTATGTGAAGTAGTACAAATACTCTTTAGATAGACCATTTTATTTGCATTTCTCATGATTTTTTTTGTACAATTCTAAATCAAAAATTTAATTAGTATATTATAGTTAAAGTCTAAACGAATAGTAAATGTTTAAACATTTACAATTATTTGAGTATTTCGTTTTTTTCTGGATTTCCTACAATCTAAATATCTAAATTTAACCCTCTTATGCACATACTGTTGCCATATGGCAACAAGTTACATAATCCACTTTATATTCTATTAAATTAGAGCTCCCTCTCAACAATTTTGTTTTTTTTTCATCTATTACATTCCATTTTAAAGTTTTAGTTACTAATAATCCTCATAGATGACAGTAGTAAAAGCGTATTCAAAATTAAAGAGTGAAGTTATTAACTGTTTTGAAATTACGTCTTTGGCAGTATTCAAAGTATAATAATATTAGTACTTAAAAATAAATTGCTTTGAAAAATTATAGTTCAAGAGGGTTATTTTAAAATATATTTAGTAGTTTCCTAATCATTCTTATCAAAATTGGAATTTTGTAGTTTTTGCCGTATGGCAAAATTAAAAAAAAATGAAAATATTTAAATTCCATCGCAGTTAATTTTTTTCAGAATTTTTCCCATGATGTATGAGTATTAAAGACAAAATATTTTTTCGGGATGAAAAAAAATAACGCATTACAGGGTTAACTTAACAATACGATTCGAGTTCAACTCCAAACCAATTTCTTGTAGATACGCCATTATGCCTGCAATTGGAGTAGTAAGCTCGCGACAGGTGTAAAAAAATGTCTCCCCATCTATTCCCAGCTCCTCGATAGGTGTTCCTTGAATCTCTTTCATGCACCTTGATTTCAGCTAACCCCTTCGGATCCTTAGGCGCGGAGAAAACGGTTTTGCGGTGCCTCGGATAACTTCACATTGCGGGGGAGGGGGGTGTCTTTCAAAAAGTTGATTTATGAAAGCGGAGATGAATGACTTGGCTGCAGGTTACTTTTAATTGGCGAGCCAGCTCCTCTTGGCGATCGAATAGATAGCCAGGTTTGAACCTCCGCCTGAAGTGATAAAGGCCTGAGAAAGGGTTATCGCTTTATGTAAGAGGCAATGAAGATAGTCCATTATACATTTGGATAGTTCGCTTATTTTAAATTGTTGATAAATATATTGCCGTTTTTTTTGCGTTTTAAAAATTGATTGGTTCAGAATACTTCAACAACGTCACTATTTGACTGTGAAGAGCATCGCTAAAAAAAAAACGGATCTTGAACGGGATGGGTATTGAGGTACAACTATAAAGGGAAAAGTTATCACCCAGTGTTCATTTTGACTGATATTCCCCATAGTTAATATATGTTGGTTAGTCAGTCAATATTTATCACAATGTATAAGCTGATGGAAGCAAACACTTTCACGTCGGTGTGACCCACAGGTGGGCCACTTGTTTGTTCTGTTGGGCGGCGTGATCCACCGGTGCGATACACTTAACTGTTTCGTGGGGCGGTGTGACCCACTAGTGGGTCCAGAGCCTGTTCCTCCGTTAGGCCCAGGCCTAGGGCCCCCAAATTTTAGGGGCCTCTAAATTTTACTTTATATTATGATAAATGCCGTAAATCCCCAAAATATCAGTAAACTAAAAAAAATTCTGATACTCCACTTTGTTTTATGCATAATTTTTACTAAGAAATTGACCTAACGTGATTGTTTTCCCCCATGTTCATAAGGAAGGCTATAAAATTGTGGCAAAAATTTGATGCATGGTTCATATGGTACCATCATCCTGGAAACAAACACAGAATTTTCCTTAAGGAGCCCCCAAAATAGGTTGTGCCTATAGTCTGAGATTTCCTAGGACAGGCCCTGAGTGGGTCACGCTTAAGGGGTCATGGGAGTCTTAAAAATGTGCAAAGGTACTACAAAGCATAGTTTGAGCTTTCGTGTAATTTTTTAGCTACTCAATATCTAAGTATAATTTTTTACATGTAATTCTACAAGATTTATTTAATATAAAACAAATTTTAAAAATTTATGAAACTTAAGCCAAAACTAAAATAAATTATATTAAACATAAAGCTATTTGAACACATTGGGATTAGGCTTGCGCGGCAAATTTTGAGGTCAAAATTGAAAAAATGACCAAGAAATGACTTTATATTGTACAAACTAGGACTTATACCTAAATTCTCAGCTCAATTTTAATTAGAAATTATTTAAAGGACTTTTTTCTAAAAAAATTAATAAAAATTTTAAATTTTGATTTAAAATTTTTTTAACAATAATTCCTAATTAAAATTGAGATGAGAATTTAGATATGTCTTTGTTTGTACATATTTTTACAATATTACAATACAAGATATTATAATATAATATTATATGCAAGTCATTTTCCTGGTCATTTTTTCAATTCTGACTTCACAATTTGCCGCGCAAGCCTAATCCCAATGTGTTCAAATAGCTTTATGTTTAATATCATTTAATTTAGTTTTGGCTAAAGTTTCATAAATTTTAAAATTTGTTTTATATTAAATAAATCTTGTAGAATTACATATAAAAATTACTTATATATTGAGTAGTTAAAAAATTACATGAAAGATCAAACTATGCTCAAGAAACGAAGTCGTTCAAAATTAAGTTTTTTTTCCCTCAACATTGTATACAAAAATATTGAGTTATATTTTAATATTTTATATTTAATTGAATTAAGCGCTTTTGAACTCGCAAAGTGTTGCTCCCGCCCCACGAAGCGTAAGAATATAAGACAGTCCCTCCTCACTCGGAAAAACGTAGATATTTGCCCCGGCGTGAACGTGTTAAGGTATACGGCTATCTTTAATAAAGTGGGGAGGCGAATTTTGCAAAGGTCCACATGTGGACCTCTTGAGGAAAGAGGTTAATGGATAAAGCTTTCTCTTTGTAGGAAACTTTTAACATCAAACAAAACATCATCCATTAAAAACAGATGCTTTTGTATAGAAAGATTTTTCCTTTTTAATAGAAGATAAGGAAATGCACGATGTTTTAAGATTTTTGTATTTGGAAAGTAATATTTTTTTACTTTTTGTTAATTTGGTTTTTAAAAGTTCTTCTTTTAGACTGCTCGTTTCCCATTCCTTTTCCAGCCGCATTTGTCTATTTTTCATTGAAGAAATTCTTCATATACTTACTCTAATGTAGTTATATTTGTCAAAAAAGCCAAAGAGTTTCTTAAAGTAACGCTTAGAGCTGTTTTCTAAAACATTTTTTTTAAATAGTTAAGGCATTTTCAAATTAACATTTCGAACTTTATTTACTGTTTCCTATATTTTTTAATTAAGATAGTGCATTAACTATTAACATCATTAAATATAAAATTAGCAAATTATTTCTTTTGTATTAGAGGGTGTGGGGTATACAATTCCTTAAAATAAAGCTAAACCAAAAAATAAAGCTAAAATATTTATAAAATTTCTAGATTTTACATTCCAATCTTTGTATAAAGAATAAGTTTATTCACTTGGTTTGCATACGTCAGGTACCAAACATCGTCGAAATTTATGCATTAATTAACATACTGCTCATTTTAAACAATAATAAAGGCATAATATATTAAAAGAGAAACAACTAAGCTCTTTTATTAAAAGTAGAATAGCACCACTCCTGAAATACATCTTGTATACTGCCTACATGTAGGCAAACAAATTTAATAACTTAGTGCGAACTCTGGTGCAAGGTAAAATATCAAACTTTGAGAGTGCCTTTCTAATGTAAAAAAGAAAACAAGGTAGGCAACACCTCATACCGTGATCCCCTCGAAGCGCAGATGTTTTCCTTTACTTCCAGAAGTGAAAACAATTTCTGCCTCTTACTTAAAAAGTAAACCTGCAAACGAACCTTGCTTGTACTTACTTATGTATTCAATAAACACCGGGAACAAGCAGTCCGGATCAACAGCTGGAAAGCTCGACAATGCTGAACTAGGGGAACTTGTGTAGGAACTGTGTATCACTTATATCGGATATCCACAAGTCGCGAAAGCGTGGGAGCTTGGCTTGAAAAAAAATTCTTTACGTGTTGTTATTTTTGAGATCGCGAGACATGTGTCATCTGAAATTGAAATGGAAGAAGTTAGTTTCTTTGGAGCTTACGAAAATAAAGTAGGCGAGGCAAAAATGGAATATTTTAGACAGTTAGCGGGGATTATTGCAGTAACTGGAATGGAAACCTGACTTTTTTTATCGAATAAATATCAAAGGAATGAAAAATATAAGGAATTGGATTTTGTTATAATATTTTTTTCCTTAACCAAATAATAAGAAAAGTTTTATGAAATGCGTTTTAATATTATTAGGAATAGAAAAGTATATTTTTCGTTACTTTGTTATTTTTTATATAACCCTTGAAAGAATTTCTAATGTCGCAATTTTCTATTTTTTTTAAACGATTGCCAGTTTTGATGTTATTTCTATAGCTTAAAACGCACCTTTAGTTAGCTGTAAAAGTTACTAATAATTAGACAATTCACAATTTTGAAATGTAGCATCCCCCCAATAGAATTGTCCAAAAATTAAATTCCACTTCCGATTTTTTGTTTTGACAATTAATCATGTATTATGATGAAATTTTTACATTTATTCGGCTCGAATAATATTTTAGGTCAATGAAATTATTGGAATAAGATCATTAATTTAAAGCTGTAGACAATGGAAGAAGTTATGAGATCACAGTGATTAGGCATATACCAATCCATATATAGAGCCACGTATATTTACTCGTCCGCCTATTTTTTTTACATATCACACCTCTACATATCCTAATTTTGTCTCCCTTGTCAAAACCATAAATCGACGCATATGTACCAATCCTTGATACATGATAGCCCTCGTGTAGATCTACACTCTTACAACAAACGAGAGATTTTAGCTCAGCCTGAGTTAATTTTCACTCTTTTCAGTGTCGAGAATGCACTTCTCCTATAGGAGAGGATTTCACTCTTTTGTTTAAACCTCCGATAGGATCTCCACCACATTCTCTTACTCTTTGAAATTTGAACTACGGACAAGTGGCGCAGATGACACCAGAGCTTTCAAACAATGAAAATTCGAGCAATTTGAAAATACAAAGTTAGGTGTTGTAAAGAGTTATGTGTATGTAAGTTGTATCAAATATATTTTCTTCTAATAAATATCATTCGTATACTATTAAGAGGATTTATCAGCCAACTTTATTTTGATTCTGACTCGCCAGGTGGCATTACAAATTTTCGCCAAATGATACGTCTGGAGATTTAAAAAAGGGGATTCGTTTCTCTTTCTGGGGAGTGGAGCACGGCACACAAGATAAAGAGGATTTGATTGTAATCAAGGGTTGACTAACGAATACTGTTTCCGGTACACGTACACTTTTGATAACCGGGACGATTTCTGGAAATTTATTATTTGTGTTGCTTGGTTATTTCTCTTTCATTTAATTTTTTTTATTTGTTGAATAAATTATATTTATTTTGTTTCAGGAAACAATTTCTTTTCTGGTTGGCACGTACTAATATATTATCTTTCTATTTAAAATTATCGAGATGTGATTCCGCTACGATTGAAAATGTGCAAAGAGGGTACTACAAAGCATAGTTTGATCTTTTATGTAACTTTTTATATACTCCACATATAAGTAAATTTTTATATGAAATTCTATAAAATTTACTTATTATAAAACAAATTTTAAAATTTATGAAACTTTAGCCAAAACTAACATTAGAAAATTAAAATTAACTAAAATTAAACCAATTAGCTCTTTAAGCAAAAAAAAGTAACACTGTGAACCACTTTCTTAGCAAACAAATATAATAAACATTAAAAAAAAATCACATTGCAGTATACTTTTTATAACGCCATTCCAAATCGATTTAAAAAGAAAAAAATAATAATCCTTAATATTTCAATTAAGGTTTTTCGTGATATTGCTGATGAGGCAACAGTAATTTAAATGACTAAAAATTAAATTCCAATGCTACTTTAATGGGTCGTTCGTCGACATGACACGATGACAGATGTCCGTATGGACGTACAAACAGAAGAACAAAAAGTATGAAAGTTAGGTCCCTGCTGTCCTACCTTTCGATGACAAAAATGATTCTTAAGATCTGATCGATAGAACAGATTTCGTCACCGAAGTAAGGACAGACAGACTGGACACTTTGGGAAGACTACCATGTCAATACCTTCTTTTCTATTAAAAAAATGTTTCGAATTAAAAAGAAAAGATTATAAAATATTATAAAAATAACTTCATAGCTTCATCCTCATTAACTATACATCCCAGGACCCCTCCCTAAAGATCTTTAAATAAACGTTTATTTTTCTCCCTTCAATAAATCCAAAGACTACGGCCGTCATTTTAGAAATGGTAAACCAAAGGTCACCAAGTGATTCGATTGAATAACTCGTCAAATATTCAGCCAAATGTAACAAAAACTAAGATTTAAGGGTTTATGAGGATTCTTAATATTTCTAAATTATTAAAATTGGGTGCTGTCATTGGAAATTTGAAAGTTAATAGCATTTTTAATATGAAGACGGCCCTTTATGCATTTTTTTGTCCTGCAATTAACTCATGATGTTATATAAACACAAGGTCAAAAAGGTCCGATTCTATAGGATGACTAGAGTTCGAAATAATCACTAGTGGGAATTTTTTCCACAGCTGTACATATCAAAATCGCTAAAAGTATCCAAGTGCCAATAGCCCTCGTGTAGCTCTAGTGCGACGATAATTTAAACCAAATCTAATCTAAAAGTATCCAACCTATACTACAGCTAAAGTAATCAAGTTTAAAAGTCGCGCGAAATTATTTGACTGGATTTATAATGAGCTCCGCCCACTTTTCCATGTGGTTTAGGTTTACAGTTTGAACTAATTAGATATTGGCGTTTTTTTTTCATTCTACGATTTGGCGACATTTATTTTTGTGTGTCATCAAATTTTAAAATCATAGATTCTCGTTTGTTATGAACGTTTTTGTCATAAAAAGTACTTGAAATGTAAAAGCATCATTTAAATTATGTATTAACATACAAAGATAATGCATGAGTGAATTATTTAAATTAATAATAAATCTTTTTAATCAATTCAGCCAAGTTGTCCTACAGATGTCGCCACGATTCTCAAAATGAAGCTTTTAAAAAAAATTAATAATTAAAAAACTGATTGATATTGTTCCTTCAAATCTTTTTTAAATTGTCTTTCATCCCTATTTGCGTATCTGGTGCAAACAGATCGTGCGTTTAAAAAATACTTATCAAGAAACTGTGATTTGAAAAATAAAGCATTACGTGTATAGGACTGACAGTCCCTCTTAAAACAAACGAGCGATTTTAACTCAGCCTCGGTTAATTTTCACTCATTTTCAGTGTCGAAAATACACTTCTCCTAACCCTTTATAAGGCTGTGGGAATTATACTTCCCAGCAACTTAATCAATTTTGATTAGTGCTGCCATCTCCTGATAACTTCAGAAAACACATACAAAATTACTAATGCAGGATTCCGATGGACGATACGTTTGAATAGCTCCCAGCGGGCGACGGGAAACATACTTCCCACCGAAATAAAATCAAAATTAATTATAGGTAATGAGCTAAATGAAATTTTCATAAATCAATCTCAATCCCACAAATACTTTACCGTAACATTACTAGAAAAAAATGGCCTTATAAAGGGTTAAGAGTGTAGTGCCAAGAAAATTATCAACTAAAATGTATACATGATGACTATTTAAATTAGCGGCTATTTTATCAGATTATATTCTATAACTTGCATTCGAACCAAGGACCAACCAACCTCAATCCAAACCCAATGATAAGCCCAGCCTCCATTTGCCCATTCCTATTGCGACGTTAATCAAATGCAATCGTTAATTGCAGTAAATAAAGCTCCGTGTTAGCGAGTGGGGCCGATGTTCAATTGGGAAGACACTTATGATGAAAATGAACGCTGCTTCACTCATTTATCTGAACAAAACTCATTAGCGTCGATTAAGCGACACAATGGACAAGGACGACTTTCGGGCGACATGCAGAAAGGGACTAAAGTCCCCACTGTTTTTTGGAATGTCGCATTTAACTTAAAATGGGATGTTTTAAGTTTTATGAAGTTAAGGTGTACTTGCACGCCTATGATTATAAGAGTGATCAATTTAATTCCTTAAAGAAAACTTAAAAATAACACTCTTGTAACTCGAGTGACGTTATTTCGACCAAAACTAATGTATGATTATTTTTTTGGGACTATAGATAAATTAAATTACTTGCAATTTTTTATTTTATCGAAACTACTGAAGATGTTGGTATTTTAAAGAACTGTTAAACTAGCAATTAAGTTGAGAATTGAAATATAGAACTGGAAAAAAATTGAAGATTTATATTTTTTATTGCCGATACTGTTTTTTTTATAAACAAATGCTTTCTAGAAACTTAAAGAAATTATAAGAATTCCCTCTAACCTTTAATATTTTTTGGTTTATTATTTAAAATATTGTCAAGTGGATATAGATATTCAACAATTTTTGTTGAAGTAATAATGTTTTATCGTTGGTATAAATAAAGTGTTAGTTAACACTTTTATTTAAGATATTGAAAATACTCTTCAATAATTGATAAAGCGCGCGTATCTGAGGAATACGCCATTGGTAAATTTGGTTTAATATTTGAAAATCAGAATTTATAAATTCAATTCTTTGATTTATTCCATTTTCTTACTTAGAGACGCTTTTCGGACACGAATCTAACTTGCGACCGTTGTTGCCCGGGACACTGGAGAGATGAAAATCAAATAATTTTATGTTTGAAACATGTATTTTTTTTATCTGTAATGGAAAAACATAATACTCGAGCTGCTTGCAAATATTATGGATTTGTATAGGGGAGAGTGTTGTACCTTGGGACGCTTGTACCTTGGGACACTGACAATTTCTAAGAATCTATTGGCAATATTCATACATTGTTTATTTCTAATAGTAGCCTTAACCAACAGACATCATCATAATAAAATTTAACAACAGCATCATTGAATTGATGAAATGGTGACAAAAAATAATATTTCATTACCCCAAAGTAAGTATTTTTCTCATTCTAATATAATTTTTTACTTAGTACTCTTACAAAAAGTCAACTGCATTTTATTTTCTTCATAAAAGAGAAGATTTTAAAATATTTTGGTTATGAGAAAATAATGATAATGCATTTGGATTGGCCACTATCTTGCTTTTATTTAAACCATGTAGTGTGTTGTACCTTGGGACAGTATTAATAATTTGATTAAATTCTTAATAACTTGGATAAATAAAAATATCTTTATTATTTATTTTAAGAGCAATTCCACAAAACATGTAAAATACAACTCAGCTTTGTTTTGGATATAATTTTATAATGATTGAAATTTGAAAATATAATTCTGGCAACACCTGATAAATCTTTTTCCTTCCGTGTGATGAAATGTTCTAAAGAGCACATTTTCTGATGTATTTTGAAATAAAGTTTGTTTCCTGACACAAATTAGTTCAAGTGTATGACTATTGACTGAATTATAAAGCATGTCCCAAGGTACAACATCATGTTGTACCTTGGGACAGTTTATCCTCTCTACTTTAAATGAGTGGCAATTTTTTAATTTCAAGCTGCCAGAATTTTAAAAAATATATATTATAGAGGAATATATTGGTGTGTTGAAATGCTGCTTTGAAATTTTTATTTTGACAATAATTTTCGAAGAAAAAAATTAAAATGTAAAAATTGTCCCAAGGTACAACACTCTCCCCTATTATGCCTAAATGAACTTGCAAGAACCTGCTACCAATAAGACACTTATGTTTTAAATATAAGTTTTTTCTATGAAACAACTAGCATTTCAATTTGAAAGTTTTCTTAACTTTTCTGTCAACCGTCACTTAACTGTGGTTCTAAATTATGATGCCCGTGGCCAATAGCCCTCGTGTAGCTCAAGTGCGACGATAATTCAAACTTACTACTTTTCAGTCAATAATCGTATCTTAAACGACATCACAATTTCGCAGACACATTTAATGTATAAGACAATGAAGTTCTTCTTCGATTAAGACGCTCAAAGAGAATTAAACTTTATTTAAGACTCTTTTTTTTTTTTCTTCATTTTTTCGAGATCGAACGTTTTACTACAACCGAAGTAGTTATTTGATTAAATGTAACTACACTAACTTTTTCCACGCATTTGCTTACCTCGAAAAGATACATTTTTTACAGAACATAAAAAATATAAATAAAGCATTTTCAAATTGGAATTTTTATTAATAAATGACATATTAGATAATATTTAACTTAAACCCTGCTTGTTAGTAATTAAAGCAGAACTATAAGACTTAAATAACAATTCACAATAAATCGTAATCAAGTTATTGTGACAAATCAAGTGGTAAAGATTGTAATTGAACAATTAGGCTTCGAGAAGTTTTTGTGATATTTTCTTTTCTTATTTTTTTATAAAGAAAATCGATTTCTTTTTGGTAAGTTAAAAGGTTAATGGCTTTTTTTCCACTCTTTGACATTACGATAAATTGAATTACGAGGATCTTAATGTAAAAAATAGGCAAATAAAAGCTCCACAAAAAACAAATACAATTAAACAAATAAAAAAAATGTTTCGCTGGAATAAGAATCTTTAGTTTTTTTGTGTTGTATTCTTCAGTCTGTAATTTAAAATGGGAATTTAGAATTTAAGTAATTTTCAAATTCTTGCTTTAATGAAAGTTAAATATAGTATACTGAAGTAAAAATATGTGTGTAATGCATTGTGTATAAGGGTATATGAAGCTATATAAAAAATAAAATTCTGAATGCAAATACATAATTATAAAAACACTAATGTTTTTTATATATGAAATACATACGTGAATTTCTTTTATTTCTTAATGTCACAACTTACAAAATATGCCTTACATACTCTTGATGCCATTAATATAACTTCTGTATTATCTTTTAAACATTACATTTTATTAAGTTTCTATTGAGGTTTAAATCAATTATAATACGTATAGGGTAGTAAAAATGAATATATCGTCTTACAAACGGCAAAACTATTTAATTTAAAATAATTTATTGATAAGATTAACACATAATTAAGATGAATTTCAGGATTTTATATGCATACGCCTGATGTGTTCTGTGTATTACTTCACTTTAGTAACTAAAAATGGAATTTTAAAGTCCTACTTAACGTTAAAAAATCGTATCTTAACATTATAAAATTGAGATTTAAAAGTGAAGTAGTCCGAATGACAGCGGGTCTCAAAACCAAAGGGCATCTGTGTTAATCCGATGGAAAACATATTTTCTAAGTCTTATTTCTCCGACTGTATTGAATACTTTTACAAACGGTTTTTATATGATAAATGTAGCTGACTTACAGATCTCAATAAGCCCATTTTTTGAAATTAGGTTGAATATTTCTTGTACAATTAGTTTTCGAAATTAAATATATATTCGAAACAACTTTAAAAAAGTGGGATTATAGAGACCCGTAAGTAAGTTACATTCATCATATAAAATTAATTTGTAAAAGTATCCAATGCAGACGGGAAAATGTGGCTTATTTTTTCCCATTGGATTAACAGAGGTCCGTAATTAAAAAGTATTCAAGTTTGAAGGGTAAAATACTCTCTACTGTCACTGATATCTCCATACAATCATTGTCATTTGTTTTACAAGAACATTCGATCATTTACAATTTTGAAATTTGCCCTTCCATCTTTTGGAATTTCATTATATTTTGATTGATTCAATTTTTTCATTTTTTTTTATCATAAATCCTGTCTATTCAATTATATCTATTTTTGTGTTAGATTATGTTTTGGGGTGATAAAGTATCTAAGAAGTTAGTTGATAAATGTTTCGACTTCATTGAAATATGTTATCGGGCTTTTCGAAAGATAATTTTGTGTTCTTTGACGTGGCATTATAAAGTTAAATTATTCTACAAACCGATAAAGAATAAGTGTAACTTAAAACGTTATCTTGTTTCTTCTCGCGCTGCCTTAGCACTTTCTTCTAATACATATTACTTAAAGAATCAAAATGGTGAGGCCAGTTTTTGCTTATTGGAATTTCCGAGGTCTAGCTGAGCATATCAGGTACCTCCTCTATTACAAAAACGTCGACTTTGAAGACAAAAGGTACAACGTAGAAGAAGACGTTTGGCTAAGCGAGAAGTTTACTCTTGGCTTAGATTTCCCGAATTTGCCCTACTACATTGATGGAAATGTTAAGCTGACGCAAAGTGTCACGATCATCAGATACCTAGCCCAAAGGCATGGTCTGGATGGCAAGACCGAAGAGGACCGACTTCGAGTGTCCTTGGCTGAACAGCAGATCTTCGATGTTCGCTCAGGTTTCGGCCAGTTATGCCACAATCGTGAATTCGAGAAGCTAAAGCCAGAATTTGTGGCAAAGGTTCCAGCCCAATTGAAGTTAGTGAGTGATTTTCTGGGAAAGAGGAAGTTCCTTGTTGGAGACTACATCACCTACGTGGATTTCATGGCTTATGAACCCTTGGAGTTCTATCAATATCTAATACCCGGTGTTCTCGATGACTTTCCCAACTTGAAGGCCTATTATGAAAGAATTAGGCAGCTGCCGCAACTACAAGCTTACTTTAACTCGGCAATATACAAAAGGTGGCCTCTTTACTCTTTTCATGCTACGTGGGGAAAGGATGGCCCAGAACCAAAAATCAACTGAACTCAATTACTTGTTTTATAAATCTAGTTTTACATCGATATCTCCCATTGTTTAAAATTTTTTAATTGTAAAACCATGTTTTGTAATAATTTCAAAGAGGCATAACACTTAATTTTAATTAAATTGCATTTTCAAAATGTCTATCGGTTTATTTGTGTCACTGATTTTATTAATTCATTGCTTTCATAATATTATACTTTTTTTCAAATTTGATTTAAATGCAATTTTACGAATTTTCAAATATTGAAATGATTCTTCGAGTATCATGCTTATTTTCATAAAAGGTAAGTGTTTTTTTTTTAAATAAAATTAATGAGAAACTTCTTATTACTTAATGTAGTAAATTTCCTCATTTTATGCAAACATTAATATTTCTAATTAGTTTATCTTGCCTTAAATAAGAAATCAAAAAATTTTAGTTGGCAACTTCTATTTTGTCTTATATTGGCTTGCTTTAAAATGCTATTTCATTTTATTTTCCCTCATTATGAAGTAAACATTTATCTCACTATTTTTATAATATACACTGACAAATACTTATTCATTGCACAGACTGAAAAAAAGATATATATAGAGAAAAATCAAAATACATTTAATCTGTTGGGTAATGAGCCTATGTTATTGCTCCTGTTTATTTACAAACTACTTCATTCCGTTACTTTCCGCCATAAAATGCTTTCAGATAAATAAAAAATCTGAACTAAAATATTCAATGTGAACTTACTGTCACCGTAATTTCCCCTGTAATTCCCATGTTAAATCATAAGTTTTTTAATTGAATTAAAATTATCATGCACTTATGTGGTTAAACCCCAACTTCAAGCATTTGGCCCATTATGTGGTAATAATTCGGCTTGATTAAAGACAAATTTGATAATAAAACAAAATTCTATAATAATAGCTCTATGCGGTGATGACTTCAGAAAGACCGTGTGTAAAAAATATCTTTGAAACAAAGACACTTTTGCACATCTGGCGACTTTGTTTTAGCTGGTCTAGATATTTGGCAAGAAAATTGATATCGGCATAAGTTGAAGTTATAATTTTAATTATTTTGAAAACATTTCACACATTACAACATTTTGGTGAGCTTGAAAACATATTTGGCGAGAGAATTTAGATTGCCGCAAATAACACTTTATGAAGCTCTATAGCGCAATGACTTCAGAAACAGTTATGTGCTGTTTTTAACAAAAAACAGTTCTCATTTAGCTTCCTTAGTAACTTGGCTGTACATTTTTCAATAAAATTGAGATCACCTTAAGTCAACATCTCTAATATGAGAGGGAAAACACAATTACATCATTTAGAGTATACGAATCAGTAAAAATTACGTTTCCTTCACTTGGCCTGACTGACCAAATATTTAGAGATAATAAAGTTTGCAAACAACAGTCCATTATACAGCTCTTGAACGTGATGACTTGAACATAACTAGAAAAAATAATTAAAACTACATTTCACACATTTGGCGCCTGTTTGGTAATAATTTAACGAACTTGGTAATATATTTGGCGAGAAAATAGATAGCTACAATGGGACAAATTATACCAACCATTATACCCAACCAACCAGCTTATAAATTATTATTTTTTTAAATTGCGCGTGTTCTTTTTGTGATAATTTCGTGAGCTTGGCAACTTATTTGGCAAAAAAAGAGCTATAAAACACTAATATACAGCTCTAGTGCGATTGCCTTTGAACTACAATCAGTTCAATTCATAATAGTACAAAGCTTAAATATGTATATACTAGCAGTATGGTCCCGCCTTACTGGGAACCCGTAACTTTGCATTGCTTCCTTTTAGAGGCATGTTTACTTGTGAAAATACACTCAAAATCAAAACAAAATGAAATTCGTGTTGGCGCATGGTCACTTAAAAAAGCAAACACTAATAGAGGATGAAGCAGCCTTAGGGCGAGCGCATATCTCAACCAAACTCAATCAATCAAACTAATAGAGGATGGCGTTAAGCCCCCGTTTCGGCCAGGTCCATGTATTTTCAAGCCCTGTTATGGTCCCGCAATCCCACGTGGATGACGTTTTTTGAAACTAATTATATTAATTAAAAATCACAATCAAATATGAAAAAACTAAGCCTCAGGTGCACACGTAGGTATTAAAAGGAACCTATATTAAAAATTTCGAATTTTTTAGAGCATTCTAAGTAGGTCTTTTGTGATCCACAGACATACACACAGACAGACACACAGACTCTTTCTTTTATTATTATAGATATATTCTGTCAACAGAAGTCTATAAACAATTATAAAAGTTCCGTACCGAAAGATAGACAGAACTACGTCACGTGAAAAATGCCAATGGGTATTTTTCAGGTCTTGAGTGTCAACAGAAATGCTGAAATAAAATTCTTTCTCGAGATTCGATTGGTGAATGAATGTCAAGAGGCAACAGCGCAACGGCCGAAGGAAGTAGGAATGAAAGGAATTACGTCACCTGAAACAAGTTATTTTTTCATAGGTGTTTTTTTTTTCATTAGATAATTCGAATTCTCTAATAAAATATAGAACCCTTTGAACTCAAAAATCGTAACTTGAGTAAGAAATATACATATATAACAAGTTACGAAGAAAATAGATGTCTAGTTTAATAGTCAAAAGGTACGCACGCAATTTTTCCTTTTTGATTATTATAGATTTGCACTAAATTAGCGGATAAACAATTTGCTATGAAATGAGTCCAATAGCATCTGTGTTCAAGAAATCTAAAGGCCAGTTTTATTTCTTTCCATTTTAAAACTAAGTCATTTTATACTTTTATTATAGTCCTAACGATTACAATGCAAGCTTCCCTCACCACCTCTTGTAGTTTTCCAAAAATGAAGCACGTGAGCGTTGTGTTCTAAAACTACCTTGCTGGAGGATCAGCTGTGATTGGAAATGATGGAGAAAGAAAATATACCCCCCTCACGCCGTTTTCTGGTAAACTAAACGAGGGGGATTGGAAACGGGGCGTAGATGCTTGCATTCTAATCACAAGGACTATAGGGTTGCATTTGGTAGAAAAGAGCCGATGTCCACACAAGGTTATAACTGTCTTAGGCATTGAAACTGCGATGTTTACAAAAATGACTTGAACGATTGTTTTAAGTACTTAATTACTACAACCTATAAGAACATATACTAAAAGATTATAACACCCAAAAAAATTCAAAACGTTGTTGGCAGTTTACCTGCCCACAACACAAGTCATCGTTAATCCTACTAAGTTACAGAATTAATATGCAAGTATAATAGTCGAAGCTTCAAAGGAATATCATTTAAATGTATATACAGTTTTCAAAACGTGGTATTTTTAGTTGAAATAGTTAATTACATATTTATCTGCATCATAAAATTTGATCTGCTTTGAAAATGTTCGTAACTTATACTTTACCAATAGATTTTGAATATGTGCTTTCAAGGTTTGTTATGGTTTAATATTTTTAAGAAGCTACGTAAATTTAATCCTACGCATTCACTTCAAGTATGTGCAAAGGTATATATTTCAAATTCTCATAAACAGAACTAATAAAACTGGAACCATATATAAAATATATCGGGAATTTATTTAAATAATAACTACTCGCAAAGTTTCTTCACTTTTTTTTAACTTAAATTTTTTGCCTTCGAAACAATAAATTTCGATGCAGCTGTGGTTTGTGTTTGCTGTTACTTTCTTAGCTCTTTTGCATATTTTCGGAAACAAAATAAAATACTACTCGCTAAATAATAAAACGCATAAAAACCGTCAGCGCGAATTCTCGGTTTGAACCGAAATGCAGGAATCTGTTTTCGCCATTCGGGAATCCTTCAGTACAGATGTCAAATCTGTTCTAGAAACATTACAGTTATCTTTCGTCAATGTTATTTTTTAGTTAAAGATGAAAGACTGGTAGCAATCGCATGATACAAAATAACTTTGATGATTGACAATGAACTTCTGGTTCATTCAAGGTTAGTAGTTATCGGAGGTTGTCAGTGAACAATCTTCGGAGGGCATGGTATCCGGGCGTGACACTGATTATGTTCACACTTATGCTATTGCCGCTGATTGAATCTTAAGGATTTCGAGGATTTTTAAGCTTAAGAAATACAATTTTTATGTGCTGTGAATGCGCAAACAAGCTAGTTAAGGTAGGCGAATACCCAAAATTTCCCAAAATTCTAAAATTTTTACTATTGCTTTAATCTTTTCCAAATTTGGAATAGTGATTTCAAATATAATGAATAATACTATTTAGGCTTTTGATTTTATTTAAATATAATTTATTTATTTTAAACGGTGTTTTTCTACTAAAAAAAGAGGTTTACGCCAAAAAGTCTACCACATTGAATTTTCATCCTATGAACAATTATTATGTGTTAAATTCTTCGTTTTGAACTGATACATGCAATGACCCTCTAGAGTTACATACAAATTGCAAGAAAAAAAGTTACTAAGAAAAATGTAAAAATTAACCACAAAAAAGGATTTTTTTCGATTAACTTACACTTGGACATTTTAAAAAAAAACTTGTATACTTACACCAGATGTTATAGAGGTTCATGGCACAGGTATATATTGAAATATAATAGCATCTGTGAAAAATTTCAGGTAAATTAACGTAAAACTTTTTATGCTAGAAGTGTTGCCGTAAACCCCTTTTTTTTGGTTGAAAAACACCGTTTAAAATAAATCAATTATATATAAATAAAAAAATTGCCCAAAAAGTATTGTTCATTATATTTGATATCATTATGCCAAATTTGGAAAAGATAAAAGTAATAGTAAAAATTTTAGAATTTTGGGTATTCGCCTACCTTAAGTGTTTTGTAATTAATAGCTCATTCAAACATTTTTAATGCAAAAATATTTAAAATTTCGTGTCGCAACTTTTGCAAGACCTCTGAAATCGTGCTTGTTAGTCTTGCTACGCCATTTTTTACAAAGAAAAACTGATACTTGCCAGCTTCCTTGGTATCAGTATTTTTGAAAAGTGTGAACATTCTAGTTTACAACTCTAAAGACAGTTTTAAGAATAACTGAAAAATGTTGCGAGTCCACGCTAATAAAGTTCAAATGTGCTAATTCAAAAAAAAAAATTAAAAAAAGGATTCGTGCTTTAAAAAATATATTGCGAAATGGCGACATCATGTCACAAAAACTTTTGTTAACACGTTCACACCGATGTGAACCACCGGTGGGTCACTCTTGACTATCCCATGAGGTGGTGTGCATCACAGGTGAGTCGCTTGTTTTCAGAAAAGAAGTCGTTAAAGAATAAATTTATTTTATTTTTTCTCAACATTATGTGTACAAAATATTGAGTATTACAAACATTCAATATTTTTAATTTATAACAATTATTTATCTATGCAACTTTTCAAAACATTCCAAACATAATGCTGGCTGGCAATTACAACGCTTACAATATGTCGTTACTTTTTTACTTTTTTCGCGGCATTTAATCTACCTTGCATTTTCACTAGTTGATATCATCACTAGTTGTGATCTCGCATTAAGCGTTTTCGAACTCGCAAAGTGTTTTCCGCCCGTCGAAGCGTAACGATATGACAGTCCCGCCTCACGCGAGAAAGCGTAGATATTTGCTCCTGTTTGAACGTGTTAAGGAGCAGGAGGGAAATTTACCAGGATATTGTTTTCCTTAACTTTTTCATCCATTGGAAACGAAGAAAGCGAAAGGTATTGAGTCCTAAAAGAGGGAGAAAACGCATATCCCGTTTCTCAAAGGGTTCTTAAGTCAAATTGTTTTTGCAAGTAAATGGAAAAATAAAATCATTATATGAAAGATGGATTCCAAAAGGATAACGGGGGAAACGAAATTTGGAATGCAACGTTGGCCTACCGATATGGTTAACTTTTCATCAATTGAAATGTGGATTTTCCAATATTTTAAATGCCTTACTGTAGGAAGTTGGATAATATTTTGAAAAGGTATGGTGTTTACCTTAAACTTTAATAGGAGTTTTGAGCAAGGGGAATAAGAAAGAATATTTACAGTCCTTAGAATGAAAAATGCAATAACTTACAATAAATATCTTTCCATTTCATTTTTGCTATGAAAGCTTATTGCCAAGATACTAATTTTTCCGCTTTAATAATAAAACATTGTATAACAAAGTGGGTTTTTTAATAATTTCGTAAACAACTTATTTATGTAACAATTTTTTTAACCTTATACTAGTAACCATTTTAACTTCTGTAAAATTTGTTTTTAATTTCACATGACGACTAAAATTGTACTGATACTTAACTATTTTTACTATCTAAATAACATTTTTTACTTAAAAATGCATTTAAAATTGACATATTAACACCAGAAGAAGAATTCTTTCGGTTTAAAAACTAGTTAAATACTAAAAGTAATTTAAAACAAACTTCCTCTAATTCCCTTCCATTCCATACCTAGCGTGCATTATAATGCTACCAAATGAAAGCGCTCTGCCATAGCGGTGAACACGGATTAGACCACAAAGTACTTTTAGACTTGCTACAAAACTGCAAAAAAGTAAAGCATTTGAGCAATTTGTTAAGTAGAGAAGCTGTTGAGAATTTTTTCCTTCTTTCATTACCACAAAAAGTAATTTCTACTCTTGTCTAGTCTAAGTTTTAAGAATAAGTAAGGCCGCTTCTACAAGAGACAACTTACGCTAGTGATTAATTACTCGCATAGGAATAAAAAACGCCCTCCGCAATTTAAATGTTTTATTCTTCATTTTTTATCCGATGCCCTCGTACATTCTGGTTGAAGACTTATTTTCTGGTTAATTTAAATAACTTTTTTGTTGTCTAGACTGTATTAAACAAAGTTGTCCACGTCCTTAAAGTGTCAGGCAGTGAGTGCTCGAAGATTACTGCCCTTAGAGGTTATGGTTAGATTTATCTTTCAGACTAGGGTTTTGACACTTTATAAAAATAATTAGTTTCTGTTTGCAACTCGGTATCAGTCCATTCGTTTGTGTGAAAATAAAGTACATTAAATCAGTATGAAAAATGGTATGTAAAAAGTGGGTTGAAAACCTTGTTGAATACTACACGCTTTCTATTTTAGTATTCTTGAAAGTATTGAAAATATTGATTAAAAGTATCAGCTTTAAAATTGTATTCAAAAATTCTATTTTTACTGCAATAATTTGTTCGAGTGCAAAACCAAACTAGCCTATATATATGTATATATATTAAAATACATCTACTATCAAAAGTGTTTAGGTAGAATTTTAAGTTTTCTTACTTATTAATGCTTAAAATCATTAATTCTTATAAATAATAATTTAAGATATTTTTTTTATGTGTGTGCAAATGAAAAATATAATTATTTGTTTGAAACAAAGTTAATCTAATATGTATATTTAAATCGTCAAGTATGTAGGAAAATATTAAAGAAAGTTTTGGAAATAAATACTAAACTCCGTTGTTCCATGCAAATTTAAAATGATATTGTTTTCAATGGAAATAAAATTGTTAAATTTGTTACAAAAAATTTGAAAAAGACAAACACGAAAAAAATATTTTTATTTTTGGCCCCTAATTTTATGAACCAAACAGCTTTAATTGAATCTATTTTATTATCGCATGTTCAATCTTTCAAAAACTATTAATATCTTGAAATGTTTTCCGATAAGTACTTTGACTTGATTGTTATATTTTATCAAATCTTTCAAAAACATCTTTCAATAATAGATAAATTTTTATACAAGTCATTGTATTTAATATAAATTTATCTTAAAATAGAACGATCATTCAGCTCTTATAGCCTTTTCTTACAGTAACAGAGGAAATAGTGATAAACTATCTCAGGATACTAAGCATTATAAAAATATCTTATATGGCTGGTGATAAGATATGATTATATGCACAATCGTTCTATGTAACGAGATAACGAAAATACTTAAGTAGAATTGTTATTGTGCTCCCTTCTCACATTTCACTTCTTCCTGCCATTAGCTTTGTAATATTTTTAAAAAGTCAAAATGGTCAAACCAGTTTTTGGTTATTGGGATGTCCGAGGCCTGGGACAGCCCTCCAGATATCTACTCCATTACAAGAATGTTGACTTTGAGGACAAAAGGTACCAGATAGAAGAAAATCAAGAAAATTGGCTGAGCGAAAAGTTTACCCTTGGCTTAGACTTTCCGAACCTGCCCTACTACATTGACGACAAAGTTAAGCTGACCCAGAGTACCACGATCATCAGATACCTCGGCCAGAAGCATGGTCTGGATGGCAAGACCGAAGAGGACCGACTTCGAGTGTCCTTGGCGGAACAGCAGATCGTCGATTTCCGCACAAGTTTCGGCCAATTCTGCTACAATCCCGAGTTCGAAAAGCTGAAGGCTGAATATGTGGCAAAGGTTCCAGTCCAATTGAAGTTAGTGAATGACTTTCTGGGCGATAGGAAATTCCTTGCTGGAGACTACATCACCTATGTGGATTTCATGGCATATGACGTTCTTGAGTATTTCCAATATTTGATTCCTACTGTCCTTGATGAGTTTCCAAGTTTGAAGGCCTATCAAAGCAGGATCAGGCAGTTGCCACAATTGCAAGCCTACTTTAACTCGCCAACATACAAAAGGTGGCCTATTTTCTCCCCCCATGCCAAGTTTGGAGGAAGTGGTCCTGAGCCAGAAATCAAATGAACTGAACTGAACTTTTTTCTTTATTAAGCGAACTTTTGATCAATTTCATATTGATTATTTCTACTCGATACAGTGAACAAGCCTATGTGATAAAAATGTTTCCATAAAGCCTTATTCATGATAGTACAAAATTGTAATTAAAAATTGTCTTTGCAAAATGTTTATTGTCATTGATTTGAAAATTTCGATGATTTATTTCACTTATAAACAGTTATATAGTTAAGGAAGATTGAGACGATTTGGCTAACGAATGTTAAAGTATGCAAATGAATGTTGAAGAGTATGCTCATGAAAGGTAAGTGTGCTTTAATTAAATTTTTAAATTCATTGAAACTATTTTTTTGGGATAATTTTCAGCAGTTTGTATACAATTTAAGATTTTCCTCTGAAACGAATTACTATTTTCCTTTATTTAAAAAAATCACTTGTTTTGAAAAAAATTACAAGTTCGTTAGTTTTTATCATTTTAACCCTTTCAGTCCTAAAACATCACTACGCCACAGAAAATTCTGATATTCCAAAATAAGCTCATTAGGGCTAAGATAAGAGTTCCACAAGAAAAATAATTAATTTTAATTTTATTATTTATTTTTGAAATAATGCCAAATGGCATCATTGGGACTTAAGTATTGTTTTTACACTTAGTCCCAAAACATGGTCATATTCAATTGGAAGCGTGAAACTTATTAAAAAGCAAGTTTTTATTACTTTAAGAAAAATTTGTAAAAATACAAAAAAAATTTATCTAACACAAAAAGTATGAATCTCATGTAATTAAATCATATAATAGGAAAATAGGATGAAATACAATTACGGAAGATTAAATTAATACATACATCAATATTTTACATAAATTGAAAGCCAAATACTCCACATTTTGATGCATGAAATAACTGTATTTGGAATTTTTAAGTAAAAAGAGAATTAGTAAGTTAAAATTTGCTTTAAAAATTAAAGTAATGTTTACGTTTCAAATTAATTTTAAATTAAGTTTAAATAAATTAAGGGTAATTAGGAGTTAATAATTAGTGCTACTTTTCTATTAATATTACTACTATTGATTTTTGAAAATTAATCTGTGCTTTGAAAAATTAGTTATTTCTATTTATTTAAACTTCCACATAGTGTCCTTTACTACTAAAATAAAATCCAAATCGCTATCCTCCATCGAAGAAGGAACTGTTCTCTGCCAACCCGCTACAAGTTCTGGACTTTCTTAATGTTTTCAACTTGTTTGATATTGTTTAATTGTTGTGTTCCTGTTTTGTGTGTCCATGGATTTGTGTATATACACTTGGGATAATAAAAAAAAAAACTAAAATAAAAGTAAATACTAATATTTTTAGTATTAAGCAAAATATATCGTCACATTTTGCCACCAACTTTTCACTGGTTCATATTTTTAAATCATTAACAAACAGTAGTATAGTATTCGAATAATCATTATTTAATACTAATTTTTGTAGCTATAAGTAATCATTTAAAAAAATTGTTTTTAAAGTCGTAACATTTACATAAAATGCATAACTAAACTAATAGTCTTGGATTACACCCACACCACATAATACACATTGTGTCCATTATCTCTGCTTTTAACGTCCTGTTTGTCTCTCTTCTACTTCACAATGTCAGATAAGTATAAAAGATACAAACATTTAAAAACTTCGAACAATAAATTAGGTTTAATTTTTAGCTTTAAGCTATTGTTTCATTTCTTGTACAATATCAATAGGACCATGGTCCCAAAAAGGATTTGTCTTTAAAATATAAGAAACATTTTGATGAGAAATTTGCTTTTTAACGCAGCGTTCTGTATCTAGTTATGGTTAGCGCTTTATTTTTCGAGCTTTACGCTTTATAAAGGTACACAGAATATTAATAAGCTTCAAGCTTTAAAAATGTGACTTTATTCTCTACTTTTTTATAATGGTTCGTAACTTTCAAAGTCTTTTTCCATGGTTACTGAGTTCTTGATTGCCCCGTTGAGAATTTTGCAGATTTGTGGCGGTAGGGTTGCTAAGTTTGAAGAAAATAGATTTATTTAGCGCCAATTCCTTGGCGTGTTGAATACAAAACGCACTTTTCGAGTTAAAAGCTCATTACGGTATAAGTATGAAGTAATGTGTTTGTAAGTAAATCTTTTTGTTAGGTTTAGTAATTTCATTTTAAGTGAAAGTGGTAGAGTAAACTACAAAAAGTATGATAGTATATCGAAACTTTTGCATGCAGTAAGATAATCCTCCCCTCCCCCACTTCAGCAGAAAAAAAAACGTTTAGAATGTTTTGGAAAGAAACGATTTAACTTAAGCAAGGTATAAATGGTAACGTAAAATATATAAAAACAAATTCATAAAATTCGTTTATAATTAGCTAATTTATCTTGATAAATGTTCTCGAATTTATTTTTTACAAACAAAATTAAGTGATAAGAAAATAATAAATATGTATTACACCAGTACTTTTTTTATCAATCACCTATATTATGAGTACGTTTATGTGAATTATAAAATGGGGTAGGTTGGGTACACACCATTATAAAGACACGCATATTTCCACACACTATTTATAATGAAAGAAAATCACCAAACACGGCCTTTAGCTAGTTCTGATCTTTTAAAAGTAATATTTAACCATTTTCAATATTTTCTTTCTTATATTTAATAGTCAATTATTTCTAAATGTTACTATAGTTAGAAAAATTTGATGTTTTTTGCTCTAAAAATGGAATCGGAACTAATATTTTAATTATTTAGAAAATTAAAGATACTCAATTTTGAGGCAAAAAATAGCATTCTGTCGTTTTCTTAACAAACATCTTTTATTCACCATTGCAGCTTAAAGAAGAAATATATAGTAAAATTGATGGGGGCTAAAAAAAAATAGGACTTTATTACAGTATCGTTATTCTTTATATTTTTTAGCAGTACTTACAATTTTCGATCAAATAAAATATTTGTATTTTAATGTCTTAATGAAATTATACATTAATAAAAGCTGAAAAATTGTCAAAAAATGATTATTTATCCAAAAAAAATTGTTCGCTGCATCTTAATGCACAATTAAGCATAGAATGAAAAATCAAAAGAACTATTGTATTATATACAATGCCTTATTCCAAAACTGATTTATATCACACATATTCATTCAAGTCTTATTTTCATTAATTAATTTTTTTAATTAAAATTTAAATGTAATCTTAACTAATAATATTTAAATAAAACTTGGGATGTAACTTTTCCTGATTATTGCTTCAATATGATGTATCAAACTTGTTTCTGAGACTTCGGGTACGTTTTTTGCGAAATTTTGTGACACACAGGCTAGGCGGACAGATGGACTTAGCCTTTCAGGGATTTTCTCCTTTGTATATTATAAACGGTGTGTGGAAGCTAAAAATAAAGAAAACTAACTTCAATTTGTTATGCCGTAGTCTTATACGTACAATATCCCCTTTCAAAAATTAATTAAAAAAAACTTGAAAATATGTTTAGCTGTTCAATAATCAACTGATTTTTTTTAATATTTTAACATAAATTCAAAGGATTTATTATTTACATGCAATTTTATTTCATTAAGAGCGTAAAATTTCAGCCTCAATTTGAGTAATTTATTTTTAATTATCTCCTAAATATAAGAAGGGAGTAGTTTCCGTGCTAAAAAAGTTTTAGCGTGAATTTTACAACGACATTCGTCTAAGTTGATTTAAAGCCTAACTGCAAAAAATATATTGCTATTGGTTTTTGGTTAAATTATGCATGATAAAGAAGTAATTATGCTAGCGAAGTCCAATTGTTTTTAAAGGAATACATACAATAATGTGAAAGTTAAATTCTTATTTAAATTCATATAGATACTAATATACAAAACCTTTCTTGGAATCAATTATTTTCTAAAATAAAATTGTATTGGCTTTTAATTGAAATTTTGTTGACAAATGCCTCATTTTAAACTTGGCTTCACTGTCATAAAAAACTAATTAAATCTCTGTAGAATATTTTAAGTGTATTTACAAAGTAGGAAAAAAGCATCACATAGGGAACTGAAGTGCTAATGCACAATTAAAATTTTTTATGCAACCTTTTTCAAATTATTTTAGTCCGACAAGTCAAGTTTGTTAAAAAAAATAATTTGGTCCATAGGGAATATATTTTTTAAGCTATGAAACCCCATTTGACATTTAACTAGTTTAAAATTATCTGGGGACTGAAGTTAGCATTTATGCTTTACTAATTATAATCATACTATGATTATTTATAATTAAGTTTTTTTATGTACACTTTATTATGAAGTTGAACGAAAGCTTCGATGAAATTTTAGTTGTCAGAAAATATTTTTATCAAAAATATGTATGGTGCTAATCGCCAAATATAGAGATAAATCTTAAGCTAAAAGCCCTTCAAATAAGCAACTCATCTTCCGATCACAAGGATTTTGTGCCCTCAAAACAATTTTTTTACCTTTTTTTCTATAAATAACGAAAGACAAAAAAAAGCCTTTTTGTTACTTTCTCCTTTTTTTATGTGCACATGAAAAGACTGAATTTTGGATTCAGTAAAGCTTACGGAAAATTCAACACGCGCTGCGGATTTATATATTTTCGATCTCAAAACTAAGATATTAAAGGCAAGAATAACATCTTTTGACACTTGTTCCTTATAATAATTAGCTTTTTGGAACAAATATCCGTGAAAAAAATTATTATTACTAAACTCTATTTTGATATTATGCGTTTGAAAGTCGAGATTTCAAGGAAAGGTCTTTTAATCACAAAAACCGAAAAACATATTTGGGAATCTTCACATCTAAATTGCATTTTATCCATTCTTTTATAAATATTTATTTTTAATCCTGCTTTGGCATAGCGTCACGAGCCATTACAACTAATAAGCAATCAAATTTTTACCGTGGTTATAAATTACGAGGGTCACTGTCCATATATTAATGTAGCTCTAGTGCAACGTTTTCAAACTAACTTATATTTATGAAAAACAACAAAGGCATATAACTAGATAATAAAAAAATAACAGCTCCAAAAAAAGAACAGTATTTCCATAACTCCAACAAAAACTATCTAATATGTGAACTTCCATTTCCTGCAGCCCTGTTTATTCTCGTGTACCTTAAATGCCTATTCTTATGCAAACGTTTACCCAAAATCAAAGAAAACTTTTACCATATTCATCTTTAGCGTGGTAGAAGGGGGGGGGGGATGGTCTTTTGGAGAAAATAATGAATTTAAAAATAGGAAAAAAAGTTAGGACTTTGTCCTTCCTATTTGAATGAGTTTTTGTTAAATTCCGGACGAAAAAAAAATTGAAGAATCTGAATTGTTTTTTTACTATGTGTTTAGAAGGAAAAGTTAGGAATAAAAAGTAATTCATTAAAAAAAAAAGATCCTTAAAAGCAACAATCCTTTTTCATGTTCTGAAGCCAAAAGAAAAAAAATCATTAAAAAACTATTTTTTTTACAGTATTGTTTTTTTTATTGTCAATAATTTAATTTTTTTAGTCACTTTTCATGCTCAATAGTATTTTACCTTAAGCTTTTTGAATTTATTATTTCATTTGCCACATACATTAATCTTCAAAAATATTTATAACATTGCATACAAATATGCTAAAATACGAAAATATTTAGAAACTAAAACATTCAAAAACCACAAGTGTGTTATTTCTTCAATGTTTCCCCTAATTTTGCTCAATCAATCGAGAATACCAATGGAGTTGCATTTTAACAAAGAAACAAATAATATAAATTCATGTTTGCCTCACTGTTTATGCTTATATCATAATTTACAAACATAACCAAAAAGCACAACACTCAAATCAAATTGGCACTAGAAATTCGATTTTCATTTAATTTAATAAAACTCCATCTGTCGCTCGCTCAAATTAAACACAGGCATAATTTCGTGAATGAAATGAACTTGTGACACTCTAACTTCCAAATAAGCTATAAATTACACGTAATTTTGATATCAGTAATCAAACTCAAAGCAGTTGAAATGTTGTGATCTGGTGATGGATCACTTCCATGAAAATTATTAATTTCTGTAAAAGATGAATGCCGCTAAAGATTAATGCAGCTTCATTTCCTGTTTCTGGAAATGAAGAGGAATGGGAAGTAAAAGTGGAAACGAATCTAAATTGCTAATTGATTTCTATTCAAATAACTCAATTCAGCTAAATTTCCGAAATGAGCATGCAAAAATTTTTATAATTAATATTATATTGTCGTTAAATTATTTTAGATTCCATGTGTTACACAGTTTTTTCATGGAATTAAAAAAAATCTGTTTTTACTGATATTACTATTTTTCGGTATTTAAAATGTTCATAGCATTTTTGGATTTATTCTTTGGAATAACCCTTTTATGTTACTATAAAACTTCTAAGTTTTAAATTTATTATTTTTAAATGTTCCAAAAAATGTGCGCAAATTTTTTGTTTCATTTAAATCTTCAAAAAAAAAATGTTTCGCTATAATATTAAAGTTCAAATATCACTGAAACTTTCAATATCGGCTTTGAAAACTCATTTAATTATCCAATTTCTAGGCGCTGCTTTTAGATTTTTGTAAACTTAAAAACTTATCTAAGTTTTTATTGTGGAGAACCAATGATCAGTAAACGAACAACCATTAAAAGAGCTTCAATGTACCCATTAATAATTAACCTAATTCATTATGACTTGTCGCCAATCCCATTGGTTTTCGCTGATTTGACTCCACCGCTTGCCATAAACAATTGCCGTGGAGCATAATCTCTGATCGCTACATTTAGCTAGTGAGAGGTCAGCAGCGAAGGAAAAGTAAAAGTCTTGATTCCGGGCAAGGGAGATTGGTAATCAGATTACCATTAAACGACCTGTCGTTAAGGGTAATTTGAGCAAAGGAGATGAGCAATTAGGGTCCCTCCAATGAAAATCAAGCAAAAGAATCAAGTTTAGACCATTGTTTGCTCCTGTAGAAAACGATCAGTCTGATAGGGGGCCGACGAAATAAGTAATCAGCCTGATTTGGATGAATTAAAGCAAGAAAAAAAAGGACGGAGGCGATGTTTTTCAATTGGAGTTGGTGTGAGATCGGGTTGAATGGGGTATTATCAAGTGCTAATTGCAATCCAGTGATAAAATATACTCGTATCTCTGGAATTAAGGAATTGAAGGAGAATGATGGTATTTGAGCAAAGTTTTAGGTTGTCTGCGAGTTCGATCAGTCTCTTAGCGATCGTTAGTTTGTGGGGCCAAGGTCTTACTTTAAATGCTGGAGAATAATAAGTAATTAGACTTCAACGTGTAATTCTTGCACTAATTTAGTTAATATTCTCTTAAAAAGGCTTTGATTTTAAAAGGTTTTTGGTAACTTCATAAAGATTTTAAATGGATGTCTTGCACATCTGCAGTTCAATTTCTTATACAGCAACCCTAATACCCTTTTATACACCAGTGGCCTTGGTAAATGTTTTTTCATGAGTTAAGACGTCTGATGTTACTAAAACAATGGTTTGAGGCTATTTAAGATTACGAGGGAACTGCTTGAGATTTGAATGGACTATTTTTAAATGGACTGTTTAAATAAAATTTATGTAGTGATGACTAATAAATGAAAAAGTATATTCTCACTCCATGATATAAAGCTATTCTTAAAATCACTAAATTTAATTTTTCGGAATTACAAAAAAAAAACTGCTTTAACTCTTCTATTCTATTCGAGTAAGTATATTAAAAATGTATGAAAGGGCTATAAAATACCACACGACTGCATACTGCTGGCTCGATTACTTATTTCCTAGTAATTTTTTAATTACTTTAAACTATATGTCTTGATATAATAACGCCTTTGTACGTAATAAAACGCACAAATGAAGTTAATATAACCTACATTTCATTAAATCAATGTGAAACTAATTTTCATTGTAGCTCCTTCATTTATATATCCAACCATTGATCACGCCTCATTATTGAAAAAAAAATTTTTTGTTTTAATAAGTCCAAGAAAGTCAAAAAAATCATTAACTTAAAATGTAATTTAAATTCTATTACTCTTTTATCGCACTGTGCCCAAATATATTCCTGGTTTCAAATTCAAGGAGACAGACTTTCTAAACATCATTTAGTTCCACCTTAAACTTGAGAGAGCTAATATCAGTGCGTCGGAACTAAACGTAAAGAGGCTCTCGAAATTTTCAAAAACTTCCTAACTGTTCGAAACTTCCCATTCAATTCCAGTTTCTGCCTCTTCCCCCTACCATTCCAGCGTTTTCAAACAGCTGACTGAAATGGAATCGCCCAAGCTCAAGCATATCATTTATTCGATCTTGTAAAAAAAAATTGTCCCATTCCTGCTTTCAATCACCGCTTGTCCAACAATAAAGATCTAAAAGAACCTGGAATTGAATTCTTAGCCCCCTCCCTTTTTTCTTGCTTAGCAAATAACTGGGTTTTCATTTTTCTTATTTTACCTTTTTCGAAAGAAATTGATGATTTATTATCTTTATTTTATATGCCACCAGCTTTGAATGACTTCTGGTTTTGTAAGTACACAGTTCGAAATAAATGTTTGTTACTTTTTGCTATTGACAAAATTATGTATTTTGCAATTTATGAATTGTGATACATACGATAATTAAAAAACATGCTAAATGCTCCTTCTAGTCTACACTATTAAATTTCAGGGAGAAGGTAAATAGCTAAAAAATTTACTTCATTGTTAATTTTCGTCAAAAACAGACCGAAGAATTGTAAAAATTATGGTATTTCGCTTTGATACGGTCAAGAAATTAAACAGAACTCATTTCTAAAATATTATGAACCAAAATAAGTATGTTCTATAGTCCTTAAAGGGTTAAAATTAAATAACAACAATAATATAATATAAACAACATAAATGACGTTTTAACCAAACTATACAGAAACTAATACAGAAAAACATTTCCGGAATTTAATCAGTGCTAAAAAGTGACTGCTCAAGCAAACTTCATTAAGGTAGGTGAATACCCAAAATTCTAAAATTTTTACTATTAGTTTAATCTTTTCCAAATTTGGCATAGTGATTTCAAATATAATGAACAATGCTTTTTAGGCAATTTTTTTTATTTAAATATGATTGGTTTATTTTAAACGGTGTTTTTCAACTAAAAAAAGGGGTTTACGCTAACACTTCTAGTATAAAAAGTTTTACACTCTTAAAACAAGAGTGAAATCCACTCCAGTTGGAGAAGTGCATTTTCGACACCGTAAAAGCATGCATATTTACTCAGACTGAGTAAAAATCACTCGTTTGAAGTCCTGTCGGAGGTTTAACACACAAAGGATCCACTCCAAAAGGAGAAGTGCATTTTCCAGCCTGGAGGAGTGAAATCCACTCAGACTGAGTTAAATTAGGAGTGTTTGTTTTAAGAGTGTACATTAATTTACCTGAAAGTTTTTTTACAGATGCTATTTCAATATATATCTGTGCTACAAACCTCTAATATCTGGTTAAAATATACTAGTTTTTTTTAACTGTCCAAGTGTAAGGTAATCGAAATAAAAAATCTTTTTTTAGTTAATTCATAACATTTTTCTTAACTTCTTTTCTTGTAATGTGTATGTAACTATTATAGAGGGTTATTGCATGTATCAGTTCAAAACGAAGAATTTAACACAATGTCCAATGGAGGAAAATGCAATGTGGTAGACTTGTTAGCGTAAACCTCTTTTGTTAGTTGAACAACACCGTTTAAAATAAATTATATTTGAATAAGAACAATGCCTTAAAAGTATTTTTCATTATATTTGAAATCAATATGCCAAATTTGGAAAATATTAAAGTAATAGTAAAATTTTTAGAATTTTGGGTATTCGCCTACCTTAAATAAACTTTTACTGAATCTGTTTTAATAATTATATATTGAAGAATAAAATTTAAACTATTTTCGATAATATCTTTCGTTGTTATTATATTTAAAATTTAGTTCATTTTTACCGGCCAGAAAATATTTCAAAAATAATATTTTCATTAAACTATTAATATAATATACAGACATGTTTATGTGCTCTAATCCTTTAAAAAGGTCTAGTATTTTATATCTACTTTGTTTTTAAAAGAAAACTTAAAAATACAATCTTTTTAATGATGTAAAATAATACCTAACTCTGTCACACATCGAAAATAAGGGGATTACCACTTTTAACAAAAGATATAACAAGGATTAGATTCTTGATAGATAATTTCCATTCAATTGTTTTTAAGCGTCGTTTTTACCGCGAATTTTATTTTCTGTTGAAAAGTAATTTAATAATAATCCATATAAACGCATTAGTTTCAGACAGGAGCTGTACCTTTTTTGCGTCGAGTAAAAAACATTTTAATATAGGATTTGATTAAACCTCATATTTCTTTTTAAAAAAATTAGTCTTGTCTTAAAAAGATGATTGATTTTTAATGAAGTATTGCAACTAAAAATGTCATGTAATTTTCCAGTGTAAAATAATTTTATTAGCATTGAAGTATTATGAAACTTTATATAGATTTTAATCTCTTTTTTTAGTTAGTTAATAGTTTTACTTTTTATGCAATATTTTATACTCTTTAGAAAATTTCAATCGGTTCTACAAGTAACGAATTTATTGAAAACAATTTGAGAAAGTAAAAGAGAAAAATGTATCTAAAAGCTAAAAATTGGTGTTTTGGAATAATATTTGATGTCGGCAACAGTTCCATTGAAATCTACTACTATCCTTATTAATTCAAGACCCATATTTAACAATCGTCAATCTTTGTATCAGTCTTTTCGTAATACACAATTTAGTTATTAAAAGTAAAAATAAATAGGATGTCGAATATACGAGGGCTGGTTTTTTTTCAACCTCCGTTGGGCTGTAGCAAAAAGACGTTTCAAAATACAAAAGATTTTTTACCAAAAGTAATGTGCAATACTGACGATTTATTATACTTGACGATTAAGACATTTGTAATATCTGTAGACAAGCTTTAAAATAACCTCTTCATAAAATGTAGCTGCTAAGTGAGAATTGAGAGCTGTTAAGAAAGAGAGCTTTAAATGAAAATAGCGATCATTTACAGAGAACCTCTCCGAACCAAACTAAAATTCCAGACTTTTCTAGTAGTCAATTTCTGCTATATAACTGTTATAAAATATTAAAGAGTGGAAAGATAGTGCACAAAGAGAATATTGTGATAGATTTTGTACAGCATTTTATGTAATAAAATATGGCAATACCTTACAAGCAAAATGTGACTTAACGAAGAAAGGCCAATTTGTTAGAAGTTTATTTTTAAGATTTTGACAGTCATATCCTAATAACAGTTGCCAACTTATCATCTAGACCAAAACCATTCGCCATTGTAAATAAGAGGGTCTAAAAATTTGTTTGTAGAAAGAAAAAACATATAACACAACAAATAAAGAAAAAGAAAGCATATTTTATCGTGTAATCAGTTTCTTTACCCAAACATTACATCCAAGTGATCATTTTTATATCAAACATTCATTCCGCCATGGAAAAGAAAAAGCTTAGTTTCGTTATTTTCGCTTCTGTTCATTTGAAATGTAGAAAACTTTTTATTTATTTAGTTCATATCTACCACCACAAGTAAACCAAAGTCCCCTGGAAATGAACAATCGAAATAATAGAAATTCCCACGGGTCCCCACCAAAGGGACGCTGAAACTTTCCTTAATCGAACTCATTGTCTGCTGAAAAAGAAAACGGAAAAGAGAAGTTAATCCTTCGCAGTTTCTCTCTCCTCCAACTTTCCGTTAACTTTTTCTCAGACTTCCAAATCCGGGAACGGAAAAAAAAAACATTCGTTGTTACTAAAAATCTAATGCGAATGTAGACTTAATGGGAAGATAAGAAGGCTTTTAGCTGTTTAGTAATTTTGCAATGCTGCTTAATCAGTGACGCGACTCCATTCGTGGCATTAGCATGTGATATTAACTGTTATGTAGAATTGTGATATTTTTTATGTATTGGTTTAAAGAGTTTTTTGAGTAAGAGATCGCTGTTTCTGTTTAGAATCTAAAAGTAAGGAGGCATTTTTTGTTCATTGAAAGACGATTTATTTGTGTGTATAGAAATGGTTCAAAGCAAAACATTCATGTTTGTATGTATAAGGAAGCTTCTAATTCTTTGGAGGTTATTGAATGTCTTAATCAGAAAGACCTTGAAAATTTTTTGTAATATCTGTTTTGTACTAGAAAAAAAATATACGGGGATGCACTAGATTTTTTCTTAACGGTTGGGAAAAAGCATTTTGTAAAATATCCACAAAGGAAAAAAATTAACTTCCATTTGTCTTACAAACGAATGTGTACAATTTTGCGATGTTTTATATAATATCATTAACTTATGCCGTATTAGTTCAATTCAATTTAATTTCAGCTTGAACTACATAAATCTTCATTTAAATGTAATTGAGGTAATTACGTGACATCATGGGATACTTATGAAAAATCTATGTTTACTTTATTTTATCATTAGGTAAAGTAAAATTTTATACCATACCCAAATCATAAGGTAGTACCTTAAATATAATTTCTAAATCGGTTGAAATTTTTAGAATTATGTGTCCAAGATTTTAATTTCATTACACTCACATACAATGACTTTCATAGTAATGGCAAACTAAAATGAGTTAAATATTTAAGTGAAGCACCATTATTGTACAATTTTTAAAGGTAATACTTTAATATATTGCCTAATAATAATATAGAGAATTATTATTAGGCAATATATTAAAGCATTACTCGATATAGAGTATCATAGTGCAGCATATTTTATGTATAAAAATCCACATTAGGTACGGTTTTAGTAGGGGAGAGTGTTGTACCTTGGGACGCTTGTACCTTGGGACACAGACGATTTCTAAGAATCGATTGGCAATATTCATACATTGTTTATTTCTAATAGTAACCTTAACCAACAGACATCATCATAATAAAATTTAACACTGGCATCATTGAATTGATGAATTTGTGACAAAAAATAATATTTCATTACCCCAAAGTAAATATTTTTCTCATTCTAATATAATTTTTTACCTTAGTACTCTTACAAAAAAAATCAACTGCATTTTATTTTCTTCATAAAAGAGAAGATTTTAAAATATTTTGGTTATGAGTAAATAATGATTATGCAATTAGGTTGGCCACTATCTTGCTTTTATTTAAACCATGTAGTATATTGTACCTTGGGACATTAAAGCATATTGTATCATCATATAATGTTAAATAATTTGGACTTGCAATTTTAATGTATAATTTAAATTATTCTTAAATTATGAAGTTTTATTTGTGTTTTTCCTTGAAAAAACAATAAAGTTTGCTTCCTGACAAAAATTAGTTCAAGTGTATGACTATTGACTGAATTATAAAGCATGTCCCAAGGTACAACATCATATTGTACCTTGGGACAGCTTATCCTCTCTACTTTAAATGAGTGGAAATTTTTTAATTTCAAGCTGCCAGAATTAAAAAAATATATATTGTAGAGGAATATATTGGTGTATTGAAATGCTGCTTTTAAATTTTTATTTTGGCTATAATTATCGAAGAAAAAAATTAAAATGTAAAAAATGTCCCAAGGTACAACACTCTCCCCTACTTTTACCTTTCAGTATGACAAATGAATCTGTAATATTTTGTTGGCAAAAAATATTACTAGTGTATTGAAATTCTCTTTGTTTTGAATTTGACTTTTTGAATTTTTCTCAAAGAAGTTTAATGGAACTCGACATAAACCTTGGATAACTTAGTGACAAGGTTACGACAAAAATATTTTTAATTCTCCTTTTCTACATTTAAGATAATTATGACCTAAAATTTTAACCATTGATAAAAAAAGGTTTTTCATCAAATTAGAAAACTTTAATTCATTTTTCCTCCAAGATTTTTTCGCTCAAATTTTAGTATGGTATGATGTAAATACCAACTTCAAGGTTTATGATCGATTTGAGTTTATCAAAAGTATATTAATAATAATTATAGAAGGTAATCGATCAATTGCATCAAGTACTAGTCCCAAAGCCCCCATAAGTTACTTTGAAAAATAGAAATTTTCAAAGTAACTTATGGTAGCTTTCGTATTCTGCAAACGTTTTAATTATATTTTTATTTACAAGCGTCTGCTAAACGTAATAGAATTTAATTTTGTAAATTGAAAGGCATGTAGTTTTTGATATGTATTATATAGTTATGTGTCGTTTAGGATACACGTAATCTCAAAGACTTTTTAAAGAAATTCTAATATAATTTATGTATGAATTGCATGAAGTAAAATTTTAGTTGGATTTTGTAATAGTTAATAATAGTAAATGAAAACGAAACATCATATTCGTTGTAGGAAGAATAAAGTTTAAAAGAAAATGGTAACATTATAATTCCGCATTTTATTAATTTTACAGTTATATCGTATACTGGAATATCTACCTATTACCGCCGATAATACAGATCTGCTTTTAAAAGCAAATTATTTTCTAGAAAGACTTTAAGATAATTTTGAAAAAGTTTTAAACATTATATGTAAGGATTTTCTATACAATTGTACTAGAAAAAAATTAAATTTTAAATTAATATTAACTTTTAAACTGATACAGAATTTAACTAATACTCTTTGTTTCGTAGCTGTTAGGAATGGCTTAAATAATCTAATTTAAATTTATTATAAATAAGTAAATTATAAATATTTACTTGTAACGAAACTAACATAAAATACTATTTGGAATTTTCCGTATATGACGTGCCATTTTCCTGATATCAAACTACGTTTGACGATGCATTTAAACTGACATGTTCTGTCGTTATGTGTGTCACGCAAAGTTTAGTTGCATATTATTGCAGAGCAATACTGGAAATTGGACAATAGTGACTCATAACACTACATTTCCGTTGTGAATATAGTCAGGAGATACATAACTGGTTGGTATTGGGAGTAACAATTTTATCAATACACAAGAAATGGCTTAGGGTTATCTTTTAACTAATTGCCGAAAATGGAACTGGTTAAAGATCTTTGTATTGTATTGATGATTCTTAAGGTCTAATATGTTTATATGAGCTTGTGTAGCTCTAGTGCGACGATAATTCAAAACTAACCTAATATATGTTTATATGAAGGATTTAGTTGCAACACTCGCATTACTACAAACTAAACTCTTCGCAACAGCCCATTACTGGGCAAAGGCCTGTCGTGCCCATTTCAGCTTTCGTGACCTAGGGCTCTGGGGTGTCCCGGTAAGGTGGTCAGCCTCACATGGAACCCCCCAGCGTTTGGTTCCCAAGCATACTTGGTACCCTTTTTATCAATTCAAGAGATGAAAGATTGGGTCAACCTCGCCCAATCCGGGATTGGATCCCCGGACCTGTGGCGTGACAATGCGAAGCACTACCACTAAGCCACTGGGCAAAACTCGCATTGTCTGAAGTATATATGAGGTACACGGGTTCGGTCTGTTTATTGGCGACTTTTGATAGTAGTAAATTCAAGTGGTCAAAATCAACGGGCCGGACTTTTATCTTAGGTATATCGTGAATTTTACAACTATTCTTTTCATACAGAGTATATCGTACAGTTAAAAAAAGGTGACGCTTCTGCCATTTTACCGAACACACGTTATTCTTGCCCCAATACCACTGAACTGAACCTCTGGAAGGAGCATCCTATGATTCATGCCAAATGTGGCACATGTTATCCCTAAAGCTGTCGCCAAGTGACCCAGAGTTTCAGTTCAGTTCACAATACTCTCTAGCAGCCGTACAGCACCAAACACCCTACTGACTACGCACGTCCTGGATAGCCCAAGTTTAGTCGTGTGTCCTCTCTCAGTTCGCCTACCATCAGGAGGTTACTCATGGACCAACCATTGATAGCCGCCAAAGACGTGCTCTTACTCTCACAATCCATGCTACAGTAAACGTGGTCAAGGTGATGAACTGGTAAGTTATTAGTGTTTCCTTAACAATATGTACTTCATTTTACATATCTGGGGAGCCCAGTCAGTAATAGGTGCTTGTCCGGCATGTGAAAGTCCCACTTTTGGGACCGGGCATTGTCGAAATATCCGCAGACCTATAAACGGCGTATGCAGTTAAAAGGTCCGACGAATAATAATACTTGTACACGTTAAATGTGCTTTGAAGTCCTAACACTACGTACGATGTTGCCATTAAAATATGTTGGGTGCCTACTCGGGTGACGGCTCGCCACTTGACTGTGGTCCGAAATTATGACGCACTTCTCCAATAGATATCTTATAGCTCTAGCGTGACGATAATTTAACTTAAACCTAACCCCTCCCCCCCTTATCACAGCCATTTGGTCCTTAGATTCTTCAAGACACTCATGGACAAACCATCGAAAGCTACCAACGAAGACGCGCCCTTACTTTCAAGATCTACACTGCAAAGTGGTTAATTGGGGAGTAAACGTGATTGAGTCAAGTTGATTAACTGGTAAGTTATTGCTACATTAATAATATACTTCATTTAATTTATCGCAAATTTTGTAAATCGTTAAAGAACGTTGAAGTCTAGTAAAATATTTCATACAACCACTAAATTAAATTTATTTTAAATCTAGCATCTAATCCATTTCGTATATATGACTATCACTTAATCCTTTATAAACACGGTACTTTTAAGTACTGCTTAAAAACCACTGTATAACATTTGATTGTTCAATTTGGAGATAACGGGGAATGATAAATATATTTGACATATTTGATTCTTGCACATAAAAGTCTATTACGGTAAATTATTCCTAAAACTTTTACTTTGAGCTATCCTGAGCCAACTCATGATGCCCCGACGGTACTTATAAATGGAGGACTAGGAATACAACTGAACCAAGTCCATAAAATACTTTGTGCTATAGACGTTTAAAGTTGAAGCCGCTAGGCAGTAGCAATTAATTGAAAACATTTTTTTAATTGCTGTAGTCTAGCGCATTATTTGAACTATGAATTTTCTCATTATTGCACTGAAATTCTACATAGGTAGTACAGCTGTGGAAATAAAAAAGTACCCACTTGAGGTTATTTCATCCGTTAGTCACCCTATAGAATCGGACCTTTTTGAGATTGCTTACAATTAACATTCTGAGTTAATTGCACGATACAAAATTTGCATAAGGGGCCGTCTTCATATTAAAAATAATACGTTCTTTGAAATTTTCAATAGCAACGCCCAATTTTAATAACTTAGAAATGTTAAGCACTCTTGAAAACCCTTAAATCTAAGTTTTTGTTACATTTAGATGAATATGTGACGAGTTATTCAATCGAATCACTTGTGGACCTTTTTGGGGACCATCTCTAAAATGACGAGCAAGCATGCATGCAAAGCCGTCTTTATTTATCAATTACACACGTAATCTTATATACAGTCCCCTAAAGGGTAATTAAAAAATTTTGTAATTTACTCAGAAAATTATGAATAAAAAATTTTAAAAATTGGGATTTCGCTTAAACTTCTTGTCTTAAATTTATTTCTTTAAAAATATTAAGGGGTTTCCATTCATATTTTTTTTAAAAATCAGTATAATAATTATTTAAAAATATAAAAATTGTTTTAAATACCCCAATACTGCATGCATTTTGTTTGGGTTATTATAATTTCTTTTCAGTAAAAAATTCGTTTCATTATCTTAATTATTTATAGATTGGGATAGATTTTATGTGCAACTCATTTATCATTATGGGACCTAAACTTTGCACGTCTCTAACTCCTCTAATAATGCTTAAAAACTAACAAAATTTGGCATTTCGTATTAACATAGGTCAGAGATTTGAAATCTGGATTCAAAAAGGGGTGTTGCTATTGGAAATTTTAAAGTTAGTAACATTTTTAATATGAAGATGGCCCCTTATGCAAATTTTGTGTCATGCAATTAACTCAGAATGTTAATTGTTCACAATGTCAAAAGGTCCGATTCTATAGGATGACTAACGGCCAAAATAATCACTAGGGGGTACTTTTTTATTTCCACAGCTGTACAGCTGTGGAAATAAAAAAGTACCCACTTGAGGTTATTTCCTCCGTTATTCATCCTAAAGAATCGGACCTTTTTGACATTGTGAACAATTAACATTCTGAGTTAATTGCATGACACCAAATTTGCATAAGGGGCGATCTTCATATTAAAAATGTTACTAACTTTAAAATTTCCAATAGCAACACCCCTTTTTGAATCCATATTTCAAATCTCTGACCTATGTTAATACGAAATGCCAAATTTTGTTAGTTTATAAGCATTATTAGAGGAGTTAGAGACGTGCAAAGTTTAGGTCCCATAATGTTAAATGAGTTGCACATAAAATCTATCCCAATCTATAAATAATTAAGATAATGAAACTAATTTTTTACTGAAAAGAAATTATAATAACCCAAACAAAATGCATGCAGTATTGGGGTATTTAAAACAATTTTTATATTTTTAAATAATTATTATATTGATTTTTAAAAAAAAATATGAATGGAAACCCCTTAATATTTTTAAAGAAATAAATTTAAGACAAGAAGTTTAAGCGAAATCCCAATTTTTAAAAATGTTTGTTCATAATTTGCTGAGTAAATCACAAAATACTTTATAATTACCCTTTAGGGGACTGTGTATAAGGTTACGTGTGTAATTGATAAATAAAGACGGTCTAGCATGTATGCTTGTTTGTCATTTTAGAGATGGTCCCCAAAAGGTCCACAAGTGATTCGATTGAATAACTCGTCAAATATTCATCCAAATGTAACAAAAACTTTTAAGGGTTTTCAAGAGTGCTTAACATTTCTAGGTTATTAAAATTGGGTGTTGCTATTGGAAATTTCAAAGATCGTAATATTTTTAATATGAAGACGGCCCCTTATGCAAATTTTGTATCGTGCAATTAACTCAGAATGTTAATTGTACACAATCTCAAAAAGGTCCGATTCTATAGGGTGACTAACGGATGAAACAACCTCAAGTGGGTACTTTTTTATTTCCACAGCTGTACATGCATTCCGCTGCTAACTTGAAAATGATAAAGAGGTGACTTGGTTCGCTTGTATTCTGAACCCTCCAAATATACCACTTAAAAGGCCGTTGTTTTATTTTTCACTGTTCGTTTGAGGGAAAATATATAGTAGTGGGCTTTTATTAATGCATTATGCGGTTTCAACATAAAGACTAAAAAAGTAAAACACTTTTATTCAACAAAATGTCATTGTTAGTCAGTGTAGTTTACGAGTAATCGCCTAAACTGGTGTAAAGAAACAAGCTTCTACCTACCGAGATTCACGGGATTCACGATTACGACGCTTAGACCAAGCGAAGAAGAAAGAGAGAAACCGGTTTTCTGGAGCCAATGTCTGCCAAGCAGACACAATTACGGGATAACTCCTAGTAAGCCAAGCGGTTCTTCCCCTGTACTCTTCATTTATGTCCCAACTATTCTTTATATTCTAATTATATACCGTCAAAGCGGGTAACTTTGGCCACGGAGGGTAACTTTGGCCACGGAGGGTAACTTTGGCCACGCGTCGGAAAAAGATTTGTTTCTTAATTTCTCTTCATAAAATGATCTAATCTTCAATTGTTTTACATTTTTGGAAAGGTGGAAACATCGCCTTTCATTTCATATAAAAAAGTTCTAATTCTAAATCTGGCAATACTTCAAATGCTGTTTTCATTCTTACGAGCATAAAATTACAAAAATCTATCTCTTCCAACTTTTGTCTGGAACACTTAAAAGAACACTGAAAATATTTAAATAAAACACACTATTCGATTCTTTTATTTATGGGGAAGAATATTACACCGTTTGTTTGATTCTAAGTTGAAAACTTTTTATGCTATACTAAAATATTTGTAATTGGGAAGCTTTTGCCGATGAATGCGGGTAACTTTGGCCATAGATGTAAATATTTCTTTATGGAACTTTGTACTTTTAAAAAATTATGTAAAAGTGTATTCTGTTTAACTACTTTTGAAAAATTCTTACTTTTATGATTACTCATTTTTTAGATATTTAAAAAAAATCTCACACTTTTAAACATTAAAAAGATAAAGATATAATGCAAAAAACGTATACCACTCAAAATCGCAAATGTCGAAAGGTAAACATTTTCAGATTCCTAATTATGAATAGATTATTTCTTTTCCCTTTCATAATAAAATCGTTTGCTTTTTCTAAAAATATTTGTTATTAAATCTTGCTTCAAAAAAGTTCTTTTTCCTTATTAAAATAGAAGTTTATTTTTCTTTTAAGCGACAAGGAATACTAGTATTCATCGTGTAATGCCATTCCACGATGCACTGCAATGTAAATGTTAAGTTATATGCAATTTTTAATAACTATAATGTCTTATAACTTTGTTATTTTTTGGTTTAAACGTTTTAATATTGCTATTTAATTCGGTAACACAGGCTTTAATGATGTTAAAAAATATGTTTCTTATGTATTTCATGGGTGGCCAAAGTTACCCGCCCGGCTCTTAAGAGTGTCCTAATTTTTTAAAGCAATGCCAATTTTTTATTAATTTATAAAATTCAACAAAAATTTTTGAAAATTATTCCTAAAAGTGCAATACTTAGAATGCATAATGATTTTTTTGTGTTTAAATCGTTTTTGTAGTTAAATTTTTCTTCTTTTGTAAAAAAAAACTATGATTTTGGCCAAAGTTACCCGCACTGACGGTATTCTATTTACATTTTATATTATAATTACAATTATTCTTTTATATTCTAATTCTTTACCTTTTATTTTCAAATTAATTGCAAAAAAAAATATTAAAATATCCATAGACAAATAATTAAAATTAAAGCTTAATTCGGTGCATAAGGGGTTTAACTACATCAAACTTACATTAAACGATACGATTGCTGAAACTGTGCCATCCCGGGTAATAATTAAAGAAGTTCAAATACTAGTAAAACACCTTCCATCACGAATGGCGTTCTAACATGGCCGGTTATTGAGAAAAAGCCATTACGATTTTTAATCCTACTTTTTTAGAAAGATGCCTACTACTAATTGGACTTTTGGTTGTTATTAGATCACTCATGTCAACACATGGGTGTATTAACAAAGATGTAATGCAACCAAACCATAATTAAAAGAATACTACATCTCGCTAGGATTACCAAAAAAGAAAATCGCAATGAACCTGGCAATTTTTCACCGTTTTCTTTTCATTGTAAAAAACATGCTAAATTAGTATTTTCATAAGAATGTTGCAGGTCTTGAGCGGCAACAGAAATGATGAATGAAAATTCAAGGTGGTTATAAAATAACGCTCGCTATTCGGAGTACCCTGTAGCATTAAAGAATAATCCAGATGCAAAAAAACTTTGAGACACTTACTAATCAAGTAGGGGGAAAAAGAATGTAGTCATAAAAAACAAACTCGTCTCTTGACCAGGGTTCTAAATTACGAGGCGTAATTGGATGTGTTGGCCGTAATTAGCCATAATTGGTTAGGCCTCGTAATTTAAAACTGTGGTCAAGAGACGAGTTTGTTTATAATGATTATTTCTTTATGATTATTTTTTAAGATTCTATATTTTTTATGATTCCATTCTTTTTCTCCCTTCTTGATAAGTAAGTGTCTCAATTTTTGATGCATTTGGATTATTCATTCAAGCTGCAGACCACTCCGAATAGCGAGCGTTATTTTATAACCACCCTGTACATTCTTTCGATCGGAAGCAGATCAAAGGATAGCTGGAAGGAAATCTTTCATCTGCAACAAACTATTGAAAGCCAACCACAAAACACTATTTTTAGAACAGTGCAGACGATTTGTCAATTCAACCAAATTAAAAAGGGTTTATCCCTTTAAAAATGCATTAATGCGTTGCCTTTGTACAAGTAACCAACAACGGCCGAAATTAGTCTAATTAATTGAGCTACTTTATTTTAGAGCTATTGGGTTTAAATTTGGCAATCGCTTTCCTACCCTCAATTAGCGGCAATTTTTCGAACACCTTGTAATTAAAATTCATATATTTCTTGTTTATGAAATTACTCGTTAGATGGCAGCACCACACTGTTAAACTGAAGTAAATTATTGCTCTTAAATTTAGTTACAAGAAAAATTTCTAGATGGCAGCACGATTCAACATTGAAAATAATAAATATATTGAAGTGTCGTCTTTTCCATTCAAGAACTACCCTTTTCGTAAAGTTTTCAATTTCCCGAAGCAACACATTTATTGTGTTAACTTGAAGAAACAATAAAATATGCTCATTTATAAATTTGAGTTTTTCATTTGTTACTTTGAAATTTAACAGTATACATTGTTAGGTAGATAATTTAATTGACAATCTCGTCCGTGATTAATTTGTACTGTAAAAAATTAATATTACAGCGCTTTTAATAGTTTGTTATTCAATCTCTAACAAATATAATAATCTTTTATATTTGTTATTTAATCTGCATGGGTATAACTCTGCTTTTTCTTATTCATAAAAAAAATAGCATTTAATAAAATAAACAGAAATTTATTTGTTGCGCTAAGAAATGTTTTCTTGGGCCTAGCATATCTGATTTTAGAAAGATGTAATATTAATGGTACAAAATATTAACTGGCTGTTTTATTAAATAATTGAAAATTAAGTGTTGTAAGTTTTATCCTCATAGGGGGGGGGGGGGATTTTTTAATAAAAATCGCTTTCAATTGGCTTTAAAAATTATGATCCTCTACGTGACTGGTTCAATAACCTCTAATATGTAAATTAATTTAATATTAAATAAATATTAATGATATAAACTAACATAACTTTTTATAGTTAAAAAAATATATTCGATTCGGCTTCTTCCTTGCAACATTTTAGTGAAAAGTGTATGGAATGGAAATCTTTCTTTATACTTAACTCTCGCTATTTATGATAGTAACGTTTTCTTTTTTTTTTTCCCCGCGTATTTAAGTGCTCAAAACAAAACGGGCATTCCTAAGTGCAACAAGTTGTCCTCCGAACGATTAATAAGTAGTATTTCCCTATTTTATCTTTTCCAATAGAAACTTTGGAACCTATTTTATAACTTTTTCAATAAATAAGTTTTTGATAAGTAATTTATTTCGAACAATCATACACATTGGTATAAAATGTCATAATATACAAATATGTAGTTAGGAGTTTTAGTGAGTGAAATATCTTTAATAATATTTCATGCTAAAGTATCCTTTTTAAAATTAGTGAACGTATTAGGAGCTTTAAAAGATTTCGGATTGTGGTAACAAAGAGGGTTTTTAATAATTAAAATTATTTTTTCAGTTATCCATTGACCTTAATTTTTGTACTTTTTAAGTTCGTAAAGTGGCAGAAAAATATTCAATATTTGAAAAGATTTTTTTGCATTCAATTTGTTTGTAACAGGAAATGATAGACTTTTTTGTTACTTACAGAGGTACTGTGTGCGTACAATTTTAGACGAGAAATTCATGTTAAAAGTTAGTTTCATGTTTAAAAAAAGCACGTTTTCTACATTAATGTGAATTTTAGGGTGTTTTTATGTATAGAACTCCTGTCACCTCAATACCCTCCCTGTGAACTCTAATACTTCATAAAATAACGCTCGGGATTTTAATTTATGATTATTTATGTTCCATTCCCGCCCAGGGCCTGATTTAGAACCCTCCTTTTCGGATACCAAAAAAAATAGCCAAAGTAATTAGCTTGTAAAGCATGCTTAATCTCCCCAAAATAACTATTTGTGAATTGATTAATTCAGAGTTTAACACAATTTCTTAGTAAATTTTTGTTCGTGAATATTTTTTTTGTTTACTGCAGATTAAAAAGTTTGGGGCACTTGTATGAGCATAAATTTCTACGAAGAAAATTTGGGGGCCCCCTTAAAGTGGGGGGGGGGGGGGGCTCTGAGCACGTGCCCCGTTTGCCCTGCCGGAAATCAGGGCCTGACGATTGCCTGTAATGATCGCGCTAATAAGACGACGGCGAGGTATCTTATTTTTTTTTAGTAAATATCCTGAATTTCTTTGGGGTGTACACTGTAAAGCATTTATTGTAATAGAAACTAAAAATATGGGGAGAGGGGCTAAGCCTGGGCTCATGGGTAGATCAGGCCCTGGGCATGCTACAGGCGGTACTTTCGCAGCCTTCCTATAGTCTTACTCAACCTATAAACGAATCATGCTGTATAAAATCAAATCCCTCAAATAACACAGTGCATATGATGCTGGTGAACCTCAAATCTGCCATGGTCAAATTCTGACGGCGCATGTTCGTCACTTGACCACAGTTAAAAATTGCGAAAATAGTCACCAAATAGCTATTTTTAGTTCTAGTTCAACGTTTATTCAACCAAAAAAATACAATTGTACAATTGAAGAGCTTAGTGGAAGAACGTGCTAAGTGACACATTTTGAAAAATGGCATTTTTGTGTCAATGTAATGTTATTTCCTCTTTTAAAGATAAGAAGATTCCCCCTTTTCATATCCTTTAATTTAAGCATATTTTTACCCTTTGTAAGTGCCGTTTAAACTTATCTGGCACATTTTCTCGATTTCCCCTTTTGTCAATTATCATGTTCTTCAACTTAGCGTTTCAATTCGGGAACCTAAAATCAAAACATAACTATACCAAAACGCACTTTAAGTTTGCAGCATTGAAATGTTCTAGGGGGAGGAAACGGCGTAAACAACGTTGCTGGCGCCGAAATTTCGCCTGCTCTGATTAGTCGCCCCTTTGCGAAAGGTTCACCCTGATATTCGTGCGTCTTGATACGTCAAAATCGAAGGAAAAAATAATGAATATTTCATTCTAACTAAAGCAAAAAAATAATAAAAATATGCCCTGAAATAACGAATAAATTGGTTTATTGAATGTGAAATACCTTTTTTTGTTCGATTCTCGCCCTCGAAAATGAGAACTATTCACCCTTTTTCGCGTAGAACATTTCTATACTGCAAACTTAACGTGAGTTTTACTGTAAGCTGTAAAAATCCGCTCCGTACCGAAACCAGTCTCCTCAAAAACATTCTCAGCCAATCCGCCCCCCCAAGAGCAAATAGTTGTCCGCCGTCGTCGCTGACAACATGACAAATGCCCATTACGCCGAGATGACCACGGTGAATAGTGGCCATTCCATGGCAAGTCGCGAAAGAATGGCGATAAACCATTACACTCCCATATCTACTTCTTGGAAAATAAAGCCCATGAAAGGGATGGATACAAAGAAGGCGATTGGAGACTGCGGGATATTTTAGTTTAGTGGGAGTAACGGATTGTAATTGAAGAACTTCTAAGTGACAAAAAGATGAAAACGAGAAATTGGCCTTTTTAAGTTTTTTTAATTTACACTTAAATACGTTTAGGGGACACATTACCCAAAATATTATTTCTAGAAATAATAACATAAACTTGTAAATTATATTGGTTTTGTATAATGTTCACTCTAAATAAAAAATTTCTAGCAATAAAAATGAATATTTACAAGTAGTTTTTCATTTATTCAAAAAAAGTAAAAATTATGAACTTTTTTTAAACCCTACTCCTCCTTAAATTTTAAGAATAACGTCAACACACTTTTATGGTTTCTTTTTAGTACTATTTGTTCAAGAACTGTGCATGGATTTTAAAATGTGAGCGACAATTAAAAAGTAATATGCATTTACAGTGAAAATCACAAAAAAATACACAAAAAATACAAATTATTGAATTCAACATTTTTTAAAAAAATAACTATACATAGAAGACCTTACTCCATGCGCAATTTTGTGCATAATATATGTAAGAACACAGGTAAAAAGATTCAAAATTCTAACTTAATTAGCAAAAAAGCCTTGGGGTTTTATTAAACACAAGAATTGAAAAACGTGAAACAGAAAAAAAGGTTGAAAGCAGACGAAATAAGTATTCAAACTTGTAGGAATGTCCCCAGAAAATACTTAATAAATTTTTTTCTAGAAAAGATATAATTATGAAACTTTCAGTAAATGTTCAGAAAGATATTGTTAATAATAAAAAGTAAAAACTGAAATCTCGACATTTTGACCAATTTTTGGGTAATGCGTCCCCTTAAAAACGGTACTTGCAAACGGTAAGAAATAAACTCGACTTTAAGTTTATGCAAAAAGAATCTTCCCTTCTTCAAGGGATGGAATAATATGATCGTTGGCACAAAAATGAATCGGTGAGTGCAGAAACAACGTCAATCACAAATTTCAAATTTTTCAGGAGGGAGAAAAAAACGCAATAACTCCTCTATTTCTACGCTAAACACTCGAAACAAACGTCCTGCAGATACGGAACTACTCAACAAACTAACGTAGTTTTTGCACCCAACACGCATCTTGCCTTTCTACGCTTAATTTCATTGAAAACGAGTTTTCGGATTTTTTTGACTGAAGTGGTTTCTGCACTCACCGATTCAAATGTCACTAAGCATTTTCTTCTAATCACAAAAAATTAGTTACTGGGAATTGTAATTTTACATTATTAAAATAATTAACGTATTAACAATTATCAATAAACAGTTAATGAAATTTGTGTAAAAAATAATGGTATCAGCAGGGCCGTAGCGTGTCCGGGGCGAGCGGGGAGATCACCCCAGTGCGCCGTGAAAATGGGTGTATAATGGTGCGCCTGCGAAGTCAATCTTTCCTTATTAATGCTAAAACATAAAATTAAAAAAAATTAACTTTATTTCATTATTTTTTGCAAAAAAAAACACATTTTATAAGTTTATTATCCACGCTTCGAGTGATTGAGCTATATTAGCTAAAGCAACACGAATGATACGGGATTTAATCCTAGGTCAAGTGACGAGATTGACTCCTGAACAGGAACACAGTGCAACGTCTAAGCGTCCTGTCCAAAAACAAGGCTTTATTTATTGGCGCAATCTTTTTATAGGTTGGTTGGGACGGGTACAGTATCAACGAAGGTAACTTTCGTAGCCCGACGTATTCACCTACCGAACTTTGCCGGCCACGCTAAAATCATTAGTACATTCCATCAAACAAGATTAAAATTAAATAATTTGTGTGAATAAAAACATACAAAGATGCATTGATAAAATTAAATTATTACGAAACTTGTAGCAACTATTTTGAACTATGAAAATCTTAAGTGTCAATTGGGTAATAATCAGTTTTTTTATATATAATTTTTTTCACTGTACATAGAATAGTAATTTTCTTCATGTTAACTCAATGCGAGATATACGTCTTGAATATATTAACTCAACTGGAATAATATATTGAAATTCAAAAACTTCTCGTTCCATATTGAGAATTTGTATACAGCGTTCTTCAATCCTGTCCAATTTTTGATTTTTGTACTATTATTCAATGTTTTTCTAGAAGCTAAAATAACATAAATAAAAATTAGTAATTGAAAAAAAGTTTTAAAATAAATAGAAATAACTTGTTTAATATAAATAATTAATTTCAGTGATTGAAAGCTATTTCTTTTGAAAGAATTTTTATGAACAATAAATAAATTTATTGAAAAAAAAAATATTCAATAGATATTCTTTCTACACACAAATTGTATGTTAACTTAGTTAAAAGTTAGACCTTTTAAGCAAGTCCGTTTGTTTGATTTTACTCATTTATTAATTATAAAAATTAAAGCGTAAAGTGAGAGCGCATACGAAGAACAAAATGGGCCAAGCCAGAATAAATTGTTGTCTATGTTGCGTGAACATACCTAATATAGAGTATATTTCCTAATATAGAGTATATTTGTGATCGAAATTGTAATGCCATCCGCCAATATATCTCGTGTAGTTCTATAAGTGAGATAATAATTCAACCAAACTATAGTTAATAACGAATTTTATTCCGTCACCTGACTGTGGTTCTAAATTATGACGCCCGTCGCCAATAGCCCTCGTGTATCTCTAGTGCGACGATAATTCAAACTAACCTAACATGAATCTAATTCGACTTATTCTCGCATTGAAAATCACTAGCTTTGGCGGTGTCGCTTTCTTGATCCCAGACTGTCTCGAATTTATACCAAAAATAGACTTTTAATTAAACTAAGTTAATGATGTTATGTCTAGGGTATTGATTCCTAATTCAATCTAGCGTATGGTGTTAGTAAGCATGCATAAATTCATGAGTAACTTTTAATTACGAAAGTAGTTAAAAAATCCTTTTTTTTTCAATTAAAAATAATTAGACGACATAGATATTTCTTGGTTTGTAAAGAAAACTAGTTGAAATATTTTGCATTTTAATATATTATTGCTTTGGGTCTTGAGGACGGAATATAAAGCATATGGCCCATAGCAAGGTTGCATTAATTTATTTTATCTTGGAAATATAATAAATGTTGATTTAAAATCTAATTTAGTTTAGTATTTTCTTGTGAATTTAGCTATAAAACGGGAAATATTTGATTTTCGTTATGAAATTTTGTGTATGAGAAATTAAAACCCACTATTGCGGTATATTTTAAATTTCGTTTATCTATTCGAGGGTGAGGAAGGGTCGAAATCTTATGGTAAATGGCATTTTAATAAGCATTTTTTTTTAATTTAGACGAAGTTATGAACTGGTAATGATTAAGGGGGAATGGGCGAACTGGACAGCGGGTCCCCAAACTCAAGTGCCTCAATGTTAATCCAATGGGGAAAAAAATATTTTCGCTGCCACATTTCTCCGGCTGTATTGAATATTTTTGCAAGCGGATTTTTTATGTGATAAATGTAGCTGACTTACAGGTCCCGACAATCCCACTTTTTGAAATTAGTACGAATATTTTTTTAATATTCAATAAATTGTTTTACACAAAATATTCGAAGCAATTTTAAAAAGTGGGATTATAGAGACCTGTAAGTCAGCTACATTTATCACATAAAAAAATCCGCTTGCAAAAATATTCAGTACAGCCGGAGAAATGTGGCAGCGAAAATAGTTTTTTCCCATTGGATTAACATTGAGACACTTGAGTTTGGAGACCTCGTTCAAATGCGCCCATTCCCCCTTAAATAGTCCGGCATTTATCAGTTAACTAAAATTTTAACTATGTACACGTGACTAAGCATTATGTTCAGACAGCAATTTGTGATCGTCTTTAAGCTTTGGGTCTCTGTCTCTATTTATTACTCTCATGTAGCAAAAATCATACAGGGACGCGGACGCTTTCAAATGTGACGGTGTGGCCTAGTGGGTATAGGCGTCGGGTCACGGAAGATACCTTCACAGGTTCTCTGTTAGTTCCACAGCCATCCTCTAACGTACAGGAGAACATGAATGAAACCAAAATATAACGCTGGTATTTTGTAGTCATTTGGTTTGGTTTGAATTATCGTCGCACTAGAGCTACACGAGGGCTATTGGCGGCGGGCGTCGTATTTTAGAACCACAGTCAGGTGACGAGCCACACCTGAATAGGCACCCAACGCAACCGTTAAAGGCGACATCGTACGCAGCATTAGGACTTTGAAGGATATTTAACGTGCACTCCCTTACACGGGGTATTATTCGTCGGACATTTTTGGCTGCACGGGCCGTTTATAGGTCGGCAGCTATTTTGGCGATGCCCGGACCCGAACCTGGGACCTTCCGCATGCTAAGCGAGTGCTTAACCGACTGGGCTCCCCAGCCCTTGTAGTCTTTTTATGCATCAATATTTCGCAGTCCTAAGTTCAGACTCCACGTGATATGTCGCTATGAGGTTACGAAGGCAGCCAGCCAATACCATCTAGATTAAAAGGCCGGCGAACTAAATGCTTGACGTCATATTAGTGGACCGATTCTGTGGTTTTGACCAATGATCATTCGACTAGATCTTGTATTTGAATAAATTTTTAAGAAAAGATGAATCAAGATGCGACGTCATCTTAAAATACGACGTTATTGGTCAACAAATCGCAATTGGTCTACTAGTGTGACGTTGTGTTGCATAGTTCTTCAGCCTTCTAATCTAGGTGGTATTGAGCAAGCTCTATTGTCGACCTGGTCAATGGAACAAGACTCAAAATTACGAAGACCGTCTCCGTTTGTAGCTGTTCTGTTATGTGACGTTATTCAATCAAAACCAAAAATAACTAACTGCCAACAGAAACATTGAACTTCGAGTTCTACTAGGGCTACATTCTGCTAAGGCTAGGAAGGAGCCCAGTCGGTAAGGCGATTGCTTTACATACGAAATTTCACAGGTTCGTGTCCGGGCATTACTAAAATATAGCAGCTATCCTATGAACGGTAAATCGACTCCGCGTACAACGCCACCATTAAAAGTTGCATTGGTTGGCTACTCAGTTCGCCATAAACCCTCGTGTTTCCCATGACTGGAAGTAGGTAGGTTGGTAAATGCATTTTCCGGTTTGTGTTTGATCAGAAACCCGCCTATAAACCTTCGTCAAGTAAGACAGATTTTTTTTGCTGATACATACAGAGAAAATACACCCAGGGCGAAGGCGGGAATCAAACCCGCACCCGATACAGTGCTCAGACTGGTTGGCGTAATGGGCTGCGATCGAACCCACTAGCCCCCCTGGCCTTTTCCATGCCTGGATCATGGCCGGATTTCTTTCAATCCGAGGACTGAATCCCGTCTACTCCGAATGAGCGTAAGCACCCCGAATGAGTCATTCATCTTAGGTATCGCTCCCACCTGCCGGATGCTTGGGGTCTCCCCTCCCCCTTCTGTACCTTGCGGTTTCTTTTTCTAATGAACATTTGCCACTTGGGTATTGTAGTCTGGTCGCCCAATCTGTTTCAGTGCGCCGGCGCGACGTGTGTACTGTAGCGAGCAGGGTAGTGCACCTAAATGGTTTGGAATAGCCCTCGTGTAGCTCTACACTCCGTGCCAACCTTACTTGAGTAAAAACAAAGAGTAAAAAGGCAGAGGGAAAAGCGCGAGTGGTCCGTTAGTTGGAAACTCTTGCAAGGTAGTGTTTACATACAAAATGATCTGAATGCAGTTTAACAAAAATGCACTTTTCATTCTGATAAAATTGCCAAATTTTCTCAAATAATATTCAAATATGTTAGACCCTTAAACGAAATTAATGTTTTAAATATGTTTTCTGGATGGATTCACAAATTATTTATGGAACTCTTTACATGCTCGAAAGGATCTTCTCTATAGCATATTTCTTATTTCTATTTACCCAACTTAGGTTGGCAAGGAGTGTAGTGCACCTAAATGATTTGGAATAGCCCTCGTGTAGCTCTAGTGCGACTGTAATTCACAATAACCCAACCAAATGGTTGGGTCTTGATGCATTTTATAATTATTTTTAATTACCTAATGTAAAAAAGGCAATGAAAGTTCTGCGATGGTGTTGAAAATCAAAAAGGGAGATTTTGTGGATTTTTTGCACGTTTGGCAGGGTGCTGATTCTAATAAATTGGTTTTCGATTTTTAGTCTGTCTAAAACCGCTCTACAGCTCTAACTAAGAGGTACGGACTTCAAATTCCGGACACAAGTTCTTAGTATTAGCCGGACGTTTCTAGTTTTTCGAGAAAATTGCGCTAGGGGTAGCTATCGTAGAACTTTTTAGGCTTTAAAGTTATTTGAAATTACCTAATAAGGCAAAAATTACCTTTAAATGCGTACATTCATTAATTGAGAGCTAATTGAAAGTCGTGTACTGGTTACACATCACTAGTGTTTTTTTTTTTTGCTATTAGCTTTTTAATCCGTGTGTTAGTGAATATTTTACTGTACTGTGGTTCGTTTATCTATTAAAATGGCTTCGAGGTCAACTTTTGATTTTCTTGAAAGTCTTATTCTTGACTCGGGTTTCAGTATTTCTTAATGAAATTGCATTTACTAAAGTGATATAACAAAATGCTCTTTCATTTTTACACTTCCAAAAGTTAATCAAACTACGAATTCCATTGGAAAATAAACATATCCCATTGCTCAAAGAACATTCTATGAAATAGATAATTTATCTTGTCTTCGTTTTAATCGAAATTTGCCTAAACAAAAGCGTTATGTGACACGGACGAATGACCATACTCGTCTGATCGTAGCCGCTTGACCTTTGTTTAATTGAATTTTCCTTTAGCTAAAAGTTCAAAATTCCCTTTTCCATTAAAATAACCATAATATAAGCTTCTTGCTCTGTTTTCTAAGAAGAATCGAAGACAAAACAGAAAAAAATGATCTCGACAAATATTATAATATTATAAATAAGGACCTCAAGTTCTAGGGACAAATTTCGAATGAGTCGAAACCTATAACGTAGAATTTGCTTATGATGTTATTTAAATGGAAGTAGTTGCTCTTCGTTTTCTGATTTCTTTCAACTTGTTTTCCCAAAGAAAATTTGTTATATATCCCTTTTTTTTTGGTTTAAAAAAATTCTGATTAAGGAAGTTAAAAATCATGACGGATTTTTAAGATGGAATTTGCAATAGTTTTGGGATCACTAATATCAGATTTGTTAGATTAAAAAAAGAAATAGTAGTTCAATATCGGAATATTGGGCTGTTAGTGTCGTCTCAAATGGTTCTTTGTTTCGAGATAATAAGCCTTCATATTTTATTTAATAACTCGTACCCCCAAAAAATATATAAGCAAAAATTTTACAAGTAATTTTGAGCAAAAATTTTTACTGCAAATTTAACTGCATGGAACTACCCTGCTGAGGGCAGGTAAACTGCAGCAACCACAACAACAAATTGAACCATTTTTGCCTTGGAATAATCAGTTTTTTTTGTATAATTTCTATGTTGGTTAAAATTATTGAGTTTTAAACAGCAGCGGTCCAAGTCGTTAGTTAAGTTAACGCTCCTTACAATGTCGCCCTTAACGGTTGCGTTGGGTGCCTATTCAGGAGTCCGCTCGTCACTTGACTGTGGTTCTAAAATACGACGCCCGTCGCCAATAGCCCTCGTGTAGCTCTAGTGCGACGATGATTCAAACTAAACCCAAACCAAGTCATTAGGATACTGCAGTTTATCCGCCCACAGCCACTGAACTGTAACTCTGGAAGGAGCATCGAATCGCTCGCCAATAGGGTCGGTGAAGCCCGGCAACCCTGTAAGAGCAACCCCACTTTTGCCGCCAATCCTATACTTTACGTGTTAAAATAGGCATTTTAAAACAACTTTTTCAATAATTTTTTAAACAGAAAATTGATATATTATTGCTTTAGGAGGTTCTTTACATAATGAAGTTTTGGAAACAAGTACTTTTAGAAAAATAGAATTGCAGGAACAATCTTTAATACTTAAATTTCTTGGAGTATCATTCTTTGGCGAGCGATAGGCGACATCCAATGCAAATTGTCAAGTATCAAATGCGATCGGCGAACTCATGCCAAATGTGGCACATATTCTCCTTAAATCTGTCGCCAAGTGACCCAAAAATAGGCTTCACTAGCTTTTCATGGGATTCTCCTTCCAGAGTTTCAGTTCAGTTCAGTGCCCACAGCAGTGCTGTTGACAAAACTTCTTCCAAGGGAGTAGGAACCACTAGTTGAAAAGAACAGGGGAAAAGTGCTCATTATTGTTTTTAATGTCTCGCTTACGAATGGTAGGACTTATTTGCCCAGAACACACTCGATGCAAAGGAAGGAACATGACTAACAAAGCTTTCGTGGGCTGTAATTAGACTCGCCAAAAACTTGATGAAAATAGAAAAGAATACCACCATCTTAACGCATTGGGATTTCCTAAATAAACACATTAGAATTTTCTCATCTTGAATCAGCAGTAATTGCGATATTTTTTCCTTCTTTAAGGACAAGTAATTGAATATTTAAGGTTAAAAAAAGCTTTACCATCAGTAAAAAAAGTTTCTTTTGCAAATTCGATTTTTTCATGGTTTTCTAAGTAAACTATCAGCTAAACTATCTAAGTACCAATGTGAATAACCTATTTGTGAGAATTACGAACTGTAATAAATAAGATGCAGTGGAAAACATTTACTTCTATCCGTCTGAATTTCAACATCTTAATTTGAAATTGATTTTCTTGGTTGTATCAATGGAAGGGAAGATCTCAGAAATGGAAAAAATTTGCATCTATTTTTTTTTTTGGACGAAACTTAAAACTTCAATACATAAATTGAAAAAAAAAGAAATGTTAAATTTATCTTGTAAATTTTAAGTTTTCTTGTAATTTTGAAGAAAGTCGACGAAAAATATTTGAACAATCAATTTTATTACTGATAAACTAATTAATATGCATTTGATTGGTTACAATTGACGTTATTACAAAACCCAGTGAAACAATTTATATAATTGCAAATTACAGTTTCGAATCGATTCTCTATTTTCCAAAGATGAAAAACCTCTAAAAATTATTACTAAGGGCATAAAGAATTAAAGTAAAAGTTTTTACTAATTTATTGTAAGTTGATGAAAACTTTTGAAAATACGTAACAAGAATTTATTTTTTGATTAGCAATTGCAAAATTAAGAATTGTGCTGTACATACATTTTTTGAAATTTAATTTTATCGGTATCGAAACTTACGAAATTGAGTGGGATGCACAACTTTAAAAATAAATTCCTTAACATTACTGGGAAATTTTGGAAGTTGAGCTGCCTAATTTTTACCGTTGCCCAGTTTTTGCTAGTCCCACATTAAGCCAGAAACTTAAATGGATATGTCAAGCTATGTCTATTTAGGTGCAAAAATAATTAAACGAGGTGGTATTTGCTAGACACTATCCACCTAACTTTAGGTCCAGTCGTTAAACCACTTCATAATTGCGCTCCACTCGTCGAAGCAATAGTTTTTGATTGACATAGGTACAGCTGGGGAAAAAAAAAACGCTCCACCCCACGTTTCTCAGCTGCTATTGGGCAAGGAACTTTGTGAAAGGTGTCATTTTTCAGGAAATAGCGTAAGGAACTGAGAACTGGCAACAAAAAGTGTATAAGGGGTCGTCTACATATTAAAATGTGTATCAACTTTGAAAATTCCAATGGCAACGCCCAATTTTTTTTACATAAAAATGTTCAGCACCTTCAAAATACCCCATCTGTAAAAAAGAATTATTTACTTTGCATTATTTGCTGAGCTATAAGCATTCAAAGTTGAACGCCCATAATGTTAAAAAAGTTTCATAAACTTTTATTCATATCTCCACAAATAAAAGGAATTAAAGAAAGTTTTTTTTTTCATTATATACTTCTTAATCTTCCAAAAACAAATCACGCAAGTTTTTTCATCAATTTTTCAGTTTTAATAATTTTTTATTTAAATTTAAATAATAAAAAATAAAACATGAATAGCAACCCGAATTTTTTTTTTACATAAATCGATAAAGTAGATCAAGTAGAACCAAAATCCCAAATTTTTTAATTCAAAAACAATTATTTGCCGAGTTATTGTAAAAAAACTGAAAAAGTCGAATTTTAGGGATCGTGTAAAAAATTACTTGGCGAATTCGATCCTAACTTGCATTATCGTTTGGTGATTGAAACGCATTTGTTGATAAATGTTTATTCAAATTATTGATGTCTGAAAAAAGTCTAAAAATCTTTTCTTATTTCAAGTGCATGCAATGTATTTTGTTTGTCGAATTAACTTTAAATTATATCGATTACTATGTTTTTAAATATGTGTTATTTCCAATACAATTTCAAGAAGTGAGTATCAAAAATAAATATGCTAAAATATAATTGGAATTTGGTTTTCAGTACATTTTATTGTTACCACATTGCTTATTTAAAATTATTAGTGCCCACTTTCCTTGATTATAAATCATTGCCCAATCATTCTGAATAATTTTATTTTGCTTTCCTTAAATATCGTGTTAAGGTTGTAACCCTCGTTTTGAAATACGTGGTTTATATTACCGATAAAGGGCGACAAATTTTTAACTAACTTTTTGCAGCAATATTAATGAAACAAAAATTTGCATAAAAAATGTGAAACATTAATGCAATAATCATGTTAGTCAATGTGATTATAACTAATCGCATTTGAAAATCTGTTCGTTATAAATAACCGTATATGCGACTTAAATTAAAATTAAAACTTTTTATCTTCTAGTCTTTGTTTTATTTCTGAATTTATAATTTCAAAATAAAAAAACATTAAAAAAATCACAATATTAGTGAAGAAAGTCAAATTCTAGCATCCGTTGGCGAGATTATGTTAACCCAGTTAGTTTGTTGTTTTGAAAAGACGCAACCCAAATATTACTGTTTTCACTTTAGAGATGTCCCCCTAAACGAGTTCAAAATTAATGCTTTAATATCTCAGCAAATAATGCGAACTAGATCATAATTTTTTATACATGGGGTATTTTGAAAGTGCTGAACATTTTTATGTAAAAAAAATTGGGTGTTGCCATTGGAATTTTCAAAGTTGGTACTCATTTTAATATGTAGACGACCCCTTATGCAATTTTTGTTGCCAGTTCTGAATTACTTACGCTATTTCCTGAAAAATGACACCTTTCATAAAGTTCCTTGACCAATAGCAGCCGAGAAACGAAGGGCGGAGCGTTTTTTTTTTCCCCAGCTGTACATTATTTTAAATTGTTCAAAAGATGAATGTTAAATGATGTTACTTTTGGGGATTTATGTGGAAAACCTAAAAGTCCGAAAAAGCGATGCATACTTGAAAAAGCTAAGAACTTTTGCGATACATAACATTACGACTTTTTTACAGTGCTATCTGTTAAATGATATGTAGGCTGACTGAAATTATATTTTTATGTAAAAAAATCTTTATTTTTGTGGCTATTGTGAATTACCAATGGTTTCGATATTCTTCACTTACTTGTTTTGCAAGTATTGAACCTCTTCTTTGGAACAAAATTCTGAGCAGGCGCAAACAAAACTTTATTGGTTTCATTGAACAATTCATTTACTGCTGGAATGGACGTTTCGACACAAAAGATAATTTCGGAATACAAAGAATGTTCCCTGTTGTAGAAGCCCTATAAGGTTGTTTGTATTTGTGATTCGTAAGGATTCTGTTGCACGATAACATATATGAAACTCCAGCACTGTAAAACAACACTACAATTCCTTGAATAACTTATTATCGCCAATATAAGGATGAATTTAGGTGCACAATTTGTGAAGCCTTATATTGCCTTTTGAATTGGCAATAACGACAGACAATGATGAATAAGGAGTTTCCAATAATGGCAGAATTCATTAGTTTTGAAAACAATTTGAAATTCGCTTATTTAACGAAGTAATAATGGAATATGTACTATGTGCTCGCATATTTGATTTTTTTTTTAAAACTCCTGCTGTAGTTTAGAGATAAACTAAATTTGGGCTTTAATAACCCATTTTTTTAATTGCAATACAATAATTATTTTCTACTATTTACAAAATAAATTCATTTATTTTAATAAAGAACTGACACCATATTGTAATTTAAAATATCCGCATCTAAAGAGTTTTGACTCGTAGAAATTATGGCTTAAATTATTCTAAAAATATTTATTTTAAGCCTTAAAACGCAAAATCACATATATCAATGTGAAACTGGCGCACTTGTTTTATTTGTAGCCCTTATAATTTTGATCATTTAATTAATTTTAGTTAATAGCTTAGTTTTAGAAGTCCAACCTTGTTTACTCATCTTTCAAAATCGTATTTCTTAGGATTCTGTATTATTAATTAATTTTACTCTAACATTTAATCGACGGTTGAAAACAATCATATAGCACTAATGGTTTTTGCTATTTTCGTTCATTGAGAAAATAAACTGGTTTGTCCCAAAATAACTATTATAGCACTAAGAAAAACTTTATGTTTATATGAACATGACAAAATTTAAAAAAAAAATCACCTAATAATACACTACATAAATTGTTATTTTAAAATATGAAATTCTAGAAAACATCATTAATTCGGACTTAACTTCATATTAGTTTAATGAAATTTAAACCCTTCATACTTATTTTTGAAAAAATCTATTAGCTATTTTAGATGAATTAATGATTAAGAAAAATTACGTTTTTTTGTCCAAACAAAGACAAAATTCATTTGATCATAAAGATCTTAAGCCATTGTTTCCCAAGGTACATTTAAATAGCTAAAATAATTTATTTTAAACAGTAAAAAGTTTTGGAAAATATGATTAAAATTATTTTTCCCAGCAATAGAAGGTTTAAAATTGAACTAAAAATCTATCATTAATTTTTAAAATTTGAAAAAGTTAAAAGCTATGTTGCCACTCAAACAGTTGCCGAAATTTAATTCTCATGGGAAAATGAGGAAAAAAAATCGAAAAATAATGATAATATAAATTGAGATCCCCCCGTTTAGAAAAAAATTCAACAGTGTGTTAACTCAGTGATTGAAAACATTTCTATACTCCAAACCCATAGGAAGCGTTTGAGAGCGGGGCTGTCTTATGTTTTTAGAGTTATAAACTTTTTGACTTGTGAATATCTTTAAGACAATACGTAATTATATTGAAGTCCGACAACTTTGCTATTTTTTCAAAATTATATTTCATAGAATTTCTGGATTAACAGTTTGTATTTTTATTGGTTTATTGTTGAAACGGCTTGTTAGATGCATGCTTACTGCTTACCTATTACAACCACTTTTGAAAGCAACATGTTAAACTACTACTTACACTCCTAAAACGAACGAGCGATTTTAACTCAGTCTGAGTAATTTTCACTCCTCCAGTCTGGAAAATGCGCTTCTCTTGGAGTGGATCCTATTTGTGTTGAACCTCCGACAGGATCACTCCAAACGAGTGATTTTAACTCAGTCTGATTTAATATTCACTCCTTTCCAGTGTCGAAAATGCACTTCTCCTACTGGAGTGGATATCACTCGTTTGTTTTAAGAGTGTAAGGTCGAATGAGCCCGATTGACCGCGGGTCTCAAAATCCGCTTTCCTCTTTGTTAATTCAATAGAAAAAAAATATTTTCTAAGCCGCATTTCTTCGGCTGCATTAAATATATATTTTTTTTCATACGATAAATGTAGCTTACTTACAGTTCTCTATAATCCCACTTTTTGAAATTCGTTCGAATATTTGTTTTTAAATTATTCAATGATAATTAAAAAAAATTCGAACTAGTATTTATTTCTAAAAGTGGGATTGTAATATGAGACCTGTAAGTCAGCTACATTTATCATAAAAAAGAACCGTTTGTAAAGACATTCAAAACTGCCGGAGAAATGTGGCCTAGAAAATATTTTTGTCATTGACACTTTGGTTTGGGGTTGGGGACCCACTGTCAACTGTGCTTATTCGCCCTTAAGAGGTGTCATTAGTGATATCGAAACTAATATCTCACCACAAGCTACGCAAAAGCAGCTTTCAGTAGGTGGAGCTTACTGGCCTCACTAAGACCCAAATTTACCCAAATCCAACCAACCACAGAACTGAACATCATGATTGACTGCGTCAATCAAACACACTAGGGGACAGAGATTTCAACCCTCCGTATTCCGAGAAAAAGCTGGAGGCATAACATGTGGCCCATCCAACCCCTCTTTCCTTTGTTCAAGTGACTGGAGAAAGATAGCAAAACTTGTTTTTAGTCTTTGGGTTTTTCGCATGGCCAGGCGAAAGTAGAGATTTGATAGCTTCAGTCGTCGGTCATTGTTGATTAGAAATTTCACGCAATAAAATATGTGTTTGTTTTTTCGATAATTTGCTTTTATCGTTTTTATCAAAAAACTATTTTTAGTCTCCTTTAAAAAGTAATGAAACAAAATAATTTCTGTTGTTTTCTTTCATGAAAAGGAATACTTTGATTTTGTTTTGTTTAAAAAGTTATTGGCTATCGATATTTGAAAATGCCATTAATAATTAGTCGAATTGCTAGATTGATGTAACTCATATCATACTGCAGATAATCATTAGTAGACAATTAGAGGAACTAGGGATGTAAGGACATAGTAAAACTTCAACAACAATGTAGTAAAATGTTACAAAACAAAAAAGTAGTTTCCGCCTTGTAATCGACTCATTCTTGTAAAGTAGTGCAAACCACTACTGTTTGATTGAAGCATTTGAAAGTATATAACGTTCTCTCATTTTATTCTGGTTGGATTGTGGACAAAGAACTCCTGCTTATGGCTCTAATGGAGAAATTTTTAACGTCACGAAAAATGCAGGACATTTTGCAGCTCAAAAACCAGGACATTTTACATATTTTATGACTCTTTGAAAAAAGTAGGACAAAAGTTAAAAGAAGCACTGCTATGCAGGACATTTTGCAGCTCAAATATCAGGACATTTTACATATTTTATGACTCTTTGAAAAAAGTAGGACAAAAGTTAAAAGAAGCACTGCGAAATGCCGTACGTATGGTTCCCCAAATTATAACCTTGTACGAAAATTTCAATAACTTTAAAACCTTGCTAGATTTTTTAGGCTCGTCATCAGTAGATAATCATTAGTGAACAATTACAGTAAATAAGAAAACATATAGAGGCCGTGATTGAAAAATAAATGAAGTTTGCAAAGAGCAAAATTAGGCATTCATATTTTTAGCTAAGGAAGTGCGTTTGAACAACTAAACAGTATACAATTTTAAAATATTAATGGGTTTTGTAAATAACAGTAATAATATTTATTTCACAGCTAATAATAATTATTACTTGCATGTCCTTTTTGTACGAGGGAAGAAAACAGTAACAAAATAAATCCTTACAGCACCCAAAATCTATCTACATTATTGGTTTAATTATCTTTTCATAAAAAAACGAATCAAATAAGAAGTTTTAATAGACGCAGTTTGATATATATACATTGTGGTTATAAAATAACGCTCGCTATTCGGAGTGTTCTGTAGCTTTAATGAATAATCCAAACGCAAAAAACTTTGAGACACTTACTAATCAAGAAGGGGGGAAAGGAATGGAATCATAAAAAACCAACTCGTCACTTTACCAGGGTTCTAAATTACGAGGCGTAATTGGATGTGTTGGCAGTAATAAGCCATAATTGGCTATGCCTCGTAATTTAGAACCTTGGTCAATAGACGAGTTTCTTTTTATGATTCAATTCTTTTTCGAAAAAAAAAAAACTCGTCTCTTGACCAGTGTTCTAAATTACGAGGCGTAATTAGCTGTGTTTGCCGTAATTGGCCATAATTGAAGACGCCTCGTAATTTGGATTCTGGTCAAGAGACGAGTTTGTTTTTATGATAATTCTATTTTATGACTATTTTTTAAGATTCTATCTTTTTTATGATTACATGACAAACTTGGCTACATTATTATTGCTATTCGCATCACACAAATTGGTTGGGCAATTTTTATGTTCACCGAAGGCATGGTATGGTATATTTAAAATATCCAACCTAAGCTGTTTTAACTTATCACAGTTATCTTCTTCATTCCAATGGGCCGATGCTTTTATAATATTTTTTTTTCTCATACTCAAAATATGGCTTCCTATCAACTTACGATGAACTACCGGTCCCGCTTTGCGGCTCCTTACGAGATCCCTCAATTTACTGCAAACGTTCCTAAATATATGATTTTGGCACTAAATTTTTTGAACTTCAATCTCACCATACGGTCGACAATCCATAATTTTCTTGTAGATGTGCACAGACTAACTGGACTCAGTCCGGTATCACGTAGACTAACCTCCCGTCAATTGCCGTGGTCCCAACATGAGCTTAGCCCTGCTTCAGCACGAATCACAACAAACAAAACGGTAAAGAAAATGCCATGAACTACTCATTACAAGCCTTTTAATTAACACCCCCCTAGCCGACTCTAACTTTGCATACCTCAACTCAACTTGGCTAAAATGTCACAAGAACAAGAACTACACAAAAACTCAACCTTTACCGCAGCTACAACATCTCCAATATATCATAATTTTGTACCTCACCCCCCCCCCCCCCCCCGTACATTTCTATACTTCTTTCAAAACCTTCTTGGATTATGTCAGCTTCCATGCTTGATGAGTAGGGTGGGCCGAAAGAAGCTTTTTATTTTATTTCAGATCGCTATAGTGCGGAAAAGTTGCCATTGGTAAAGACATGAAAATTGCACTATTATTTTTTTATTACCATATCTTCCGTTCGCGCAATACCTTCAAAAATGGCAAAAATTGTCAAAAACCGTAATTTTTCATAATTTTTTTTAAACACGATATATGTTTTTAATTGCTTTTCTACATCATGTTGTGCTATTAAAATTTACAAATAGTTAAAACTTTGAAATTTAGCGAAAAATACGAATTTTCCTAATTTTATACTACGGTGAGTGGCCGGAAGATGTGACACAAATGTATAATATCTTATTATACTATATATTATAACATTTATTATTAATAAGTGCTATAATATATGGATTTTACATACTTTTAGTAGTTAATTCATGATATAGGAACGTAATTAAAAACATCTACCATGTTTTAAAAATTTTTAAAAAATTTCGGTTTTTAGCAATTTTTTGCCAACTTTGATGGTTTTTTAAATCGTTAAAATGTCTGCACAGTTCACAACAATATACTGCAAGAACCAAGCAAACGCTCTTACGAAATTATTTAATAGTATTTTTTTCTTTAAAACTATGTATTAGTACATTATTTCACTATTTAAAATAGCTAATATACTTAAATTATATTTAAAATAATTTTATTTATACTTAAAATGCAATAAAAAAGAACTCAGAAAGAAATGTTTTTCAAATCAAGAAGATGAATCAAACAGAAGAACAAAACGATCATTTCCTAATTTATGCGCGTTTGGCGATTCCTACATTTGGCATCAAAACCAAATCAACTCCACTTTCTGGGTTCGACACTTGTAGTACAGAGCTGTGAAATAGCCACGACGAAGAACGCTATGAGTTCCATTGACAAAGCACTAAGAAAATACAAAATAAAAAGACCCTCGCTCCCTTCCCCCAGCGTTTGCGGTGCTATTTTCGGCGAAATTACCTTTTCAAAGATGGAAAAAGTCCCCCCCCCCTAGCCCCCCAGACTTAAGACCACATGTGAAGCTCCACCGTCTTTGATAACGTACTGTCCGAGTCCGAGCTAAATGAACCCTGAGAAGGGGAGGTTCTTGTGGAAGGCGTGGCTTTGCACAATTTTTTAGCACTTGTCTTCACATTTAAATTAATATCTCAGGTTCAAATTATCCAATTTCAAAGTTTAAAGTCAATTTTGAGACAGAAATGTTCAATCTCGGTACCTGTGGATTCATTTTTTTAATATCTTGTACTCAATTTTTACAAAATGAAGTTAAAGTTAACTTTTTATGTAATTTTTTTTCACAAAAATTTAAACAAAAATAACAACCATGCAATTGTATCTTTAAGTCAAATCTGTCTAACGACACAAACCGCGTGAAAATATTCCAATAATTACTTGTGATATGCATTCGAAAACTGTCACGATTTTACCATAGAGTTACTATTGAGAGAAGACCGCTAGGTGGCGTCTGATGAACCCTCTTAAACGCGATGCACATGCAAATGTTTTACCCCGTAGATGCGGCATTTGTGACGCCGCCCCCGTTTTGAGGTTTATCCTGCCACTCCTCTAAGTAATTATTTTTTACTATAAGTTTATGAAGCCTTGAATTTCTATACTTTATTTTTTCAATTAACAGGGTTCCACGGGTCCTTGAAAGTCCTTAAGAAGTCCTTGATTTTTATTTTCAATTTCAAGCGCCCTTTAATGCTCCTTGATTTTTAGAAAAAATCATTGAAAAGTCCTTAATTTCGATTTTTGATAAAAAGTAACCCTAGTACTCCTTAATTGTGACAAACAATCGTTGAAAGGTCCTTGATTTTCTTAATTTGCAACCTCCAAATTTCGAGAAGTCTTTTTTTTAAAACATTGCTAAAGTCGGCTTTAAATGACGCACATAGCACTTCGGCACAAAAAGTTCGGTACAAAACACTTATATTTTTGCCAAATACTTCTGTGTTTTCCTCTGATACAGTTGCCATAACACCAGGCGTTGGCGGCATTTCGAACGCTATTTTAATGTTTGGTCGATTTAATACTAGGTATAGTAATCGACGCATTATGATTAAGGGTCCTTGAAAAAAAAAATTGGGAGTCCTTGAAAAGTCCTTAAAAACTCTTTGATTTTTATTTTGAAATAAGAGTGGGAACTCTGATTAATATGTTATTAAACTATTTTTGAACCTTTTTTTCAAAAAATCAACCTACTATTTAGCTTTTTTTTCAAAATGTACTTTTTTGAAGCTCTCCATTCTGTCTTCCTAAACCATGTATCCATGGTAACAGCACCTACCATTTGTGGGAATGATATAATATATAGTTTTTAATGTCCAGAATGTATATTATTTTTTTTTATCTACAAGCAGCATTCATTGGCAGATAGAAGGGTTTATACCCCCTTCCCTATCTAAAACTTTTTAATTGTACGAGAAGCATTAAAATGAAACTGAGTAACATTGAATCTTAACTTATTATATTCCTCTATTCCAAACGAAAAATACTTTTTATGTGCTTTTACATTATAAATAGTTATCAAGAATAGTTATTCTTAACTATTTCTCATCAATTACGGTAACATAATCCTCAGTACGTTAATGGTACATCGTTAATTGTCACACATTGACTACCCTCCCTCACCCCCGCTACTGCCATAATCTCCGCATCTGCGCCTCATTGTCCCGCAGTGGGTTAAAAAATCTGACAACTCAGCCAAGTCTATCAATTACGAGCAGTCAAAAGCCACTTTATTTCTCTCCATTGATTTTTATCTCGATTTAAGCTGTGAATAAAGTGGCAAAGAGCGATTTTTGCATCTTCTGGTAACTCTCCTACAGCCAACGATGGCGCCGGGGTTAAAGCCCTGCGAGGAATAAGGGATCCAAGATGATGACAATGTGGAAATGCATCTCAAATCTCTCTACTATTGTCGAAAAGAAGTGGATGAGGGACACTAGAGGTAGGGTTATTTTGAGGAAACACTTTTGGATGTTTCTGCTTTGATTTCAAAATCCTAACTTTATTATGCGTTAAGAGGACTCTCTTTGGGAATTTCACATCTTGAAAATCGTAATGTTTGTCCTATGGAAAACATTCGCAAGTCAATAACCGCCACAATTTTATTAAAATGTTACTAGTTTTTTGTATCATTGTAAAGAACGAAAGGAGCAGATTTCACAAAATTATTAAAAATACTAAATATGTGATTTTCACAACAAATTAATTTTATGAAATATACTCCTTTCGTTCTTTGCAATGATACAAAACACTAGTAACCTTTTAATAAAATTATGTCGGTTATTGACTTGTCATAGGAATAACATTACGATTTTCAAGATGTGAAATTTCCAAGAGTGTCCTCTTAAGGAGAACTAAACAGTGACATTTCTCGTTAAAGTGTTAAAGGGGAATGAGCGCACTGGACCGCGGGTCTCCAAACTCAAGTGCCTCAGTGTTAACCCAATGGGGAAAAAACTATTTCCTCTGCCACATTTCACCGGCTGTATTGAATATTTTTGCAAAAGTCTTTTCAAACAATAAATGTAGACAACTTACTAGTCTCTATCTTCCCACTTTTGAAATTGCTTCGAATATTTTGTGTAAAATTATTTATTGAAAAGTCAAAGAAATATTCGAACCAATTTCAAAAAGTGGGTAGGTCAGGACTTGTAAGTCGGCTACATATATTACATAAAAAATTCCGCTTGCAAAAATATTCAATACAGCTCGAGATATGTGGCAGAGAAAATATATTTTTTCATCCATAAGTATTAACTCTGATGCACTTTGCTATGGAGCCCCCCCCCCCCCTTCCGGTCCAGCGCACCCCTTCCCCCTTAAGTACCAGGTAATATACAATTCGTGGTTTTCCAGGAATTACCTATTTGCCTTAATTAAATAAAAAAAAATCGATACGATGAAATGTTATTCTTCTAAGTATATAAAAAAACTTAGTTCAGGTTGAGATGTGTATTCGAAATAGGTCTGACCGTAAACTTTCGTAAAATTATGACAAAACAAATGAAAATCATTCATGTCATTTAAAGTTAACATAAATAGCAAGTAGTCAATACGTAAAAAATAATGTAGGTTTATTTTGTTAAGATAATATTCTTCGTTCGTAAATATTTAATCCAAAATATCTGTTTGGCAAACAGATCGCATACTAACTGCAGATGCATTTTAGTAGCTTGTGGTGCCTATTTCTGAATTTTTACCCTCTTTTCGGGCACTTTTAACCCTTTCTCTACGAAGTACTTTTGTTTCCTCGTAATATGATAGGAATATCATTATCGAATCCTTAGTCGGACGGCCGTCTTGGGCCGTTTCAGTAGTGAAAGGGTTAAACTTTAAACTGAGATTACTTTAAAAAAAAATACATTCGGAATAAAAAGTAAAAATGAACGCGCTGTCACTTCTTCAAGATCCCTGCGGAAAAGCATTATAACATGAGGATAAATTGTTTTTGTTTGAAGGAGAAGAAGGGTAATAACAGAGGTGGCTTGGATGAAGTTAAACACATGCTTTCTGTTAAGTATATCCCAAAGATGGAAACAATTGCACATTTTAATGATGTTTCACTAATATCTTTTGTAATGGAGGCATATAACGATTTTCTCAATGTAAACACCGGGATTGATGTATTTTAAAAGCATTTGCAGGCTCCAGTGCGGTGGTTTTATTTGGGATTTACCTGCTTGTTAAAAAGCACTTGGTACATTGGAATTTAGAGCAGATAGTTACTTGAATTCACTTTGTACTGAATCGTAGAGTGGTGAACTAGCGATAGTCCGACAAAGGGAATAAGCATACAATATTTTTCTGCATTATAAGCATACTCATTCTTTATTAGGTTCAATATTTTTTCCTTCCAAATTATTGCAATCAGTTCTCACTTATAAAACAGAAAAACTGTTAATAAGTAATGACTCATCGGTAAAACTAGTTTGAATGGTTTTAAGCCTAGTCTAAGTTTAGCCAAGAGAACGTAATTTTTTTCACATTAAATTTAACCGTAGTTTACCCATTGGGCTAAACTATATCTGTTATAATTTTGCAAATTTTTGCTCAGAATGTAGGTAGATCCGTTTGTATGTATGTATGTAGAAATTACAACTTCACTACATATAAAGTAAGTTCATTTATAATTTAAAGAAATTTTTTATGACATCTTGTGTAATTGTATATACACTTCAGGGGCAAGTTTTTTAATTTCCACAAATTTAGAAAACTCTTTAAAAAATGTAATATATTTTCTTCACATTTCAAAAATTATATTGATATTTTTGGGTTAATTCTTAGGTTACGTTGATTATGTAAACTATCATAAAGTACTTATATTTTTTAGGACTTAATATTGATAGAAATGAATTTCACAAAAATATTTGTTTTTTTTTTCGAGAAATCATATTTTTTTGAATGGATGTAAATGTCAAAAAATCTATTGGCTGATTCAGAAAAGTTTTCTCAATTTTTTTTTACCCCACATTATTTTACATTATATATACAGTCACAGGCTTGGCCTTCTATTACTCCGCATTGAATTATTAAAGACAAGAATTTAACGAAATTTGAAGGGAAAAAAATAGTGCAAAAATCCCCTTAACTCAAGATGACTCTATTTAATGCAATTAATACGATATGCATTCCAAGTGATTCAGATTAGTTGAATAAATTACAATATTTTTTGTCTTAACTAGTATTACAACTTTTGTCTCCTGTTACCCCGGCTGCCCCTATTCTCAAACTGGTTAAGCATTTCAGCACGCATTTAAAAGCAGTTTTAGACGACAGCAATATATGAGAATCCACTTCTAATGATCCGCCGTAAATCAGTCGTGGTAGGTAGAATTTAAATTCAGGATTATATGAACGTTTTCATCATGCCTGAGTTCCCTCAAAAGTACTAAACGTGGTTGTGCCCATCTGTCGAAAAAATGGGGAACAATGTTCCAGTGCGGTTTCTTCCTATTAAAAACAAAAGATTCTCACACAATTATAGGGCATCAAATTGCGGTATGATCTTTTAACCTCAGACTCGCATAAAATGGACCCATCTGTCCTTTTTTGAATGAGAAATTACAGTTTATGCTTTAAAATGTCTTTGTTTAGTTTAAAATTAGAATAAAATGTCAATTTGAAGATTTCTAACATATGTGCACTAATGCAATCTGCAACGTAGTAGTAAAAAGTTGCAGCTCATTTCCCACGGAAATTGATAATAAAAGAAGCTATAAATGATTTGAATACAGTAACCCCTCGCTATATTGCGCCTCGTTACATCGCGCATTCGGTTATATCGCTCCTTGTATCATGCCTCCCAATTTTCCCCCGGTTTATTTCGATACATATGCACTTTTCTTTAAAAAATCGACATGAGACAAGATAAGCGATAAGTCAAGATATAGGCTAGAAATATCAAAGCAGCTAAACTTTAAATGTATATTTTTCTAGAAAATGAGTGAAATATGCATAGTAATAACTTGCAATACTGTGTAATGTTTATAACAATTAATAATTTTTTTCTAATTGTTCATGCTTCTTTTAGAAGAGTTTTATATAATATGATTTAGTTATATCTTTTAAATACATACTGCGCTTTAGTTTAAAAACTTCGTTGAGAGCATAAATACGTCAAAGATATAGTATTTATCAAGTCACTCGTTATATCGCTCATTCGGTTTATATCGCGGTTTTTTGCTTGTCTCCCGTGAAGCGCGATATAACGATGAGTTGCTTTATTATTAAATTAGATCAAAAATCAATTTTAAAAATTCAAGTAAATGTAGCTATAAATTATTATTGTGTAAATCTGAAAAGGAATTTAAACGTTTGATTTTAACTTGATGTCATCAAAGCATCCATTAGAGGCGATACTTTAATTAATACATGCATTTGCATTTGCACAGCCTTTATTTAAGTAACCATATGTTAACGGATAACTAACTTTTATAAATTTTACCTCAACGATAATTTTAGATTTTTACTCGATTTCTATTAATAAATATTCTCACGCATTGCAATCTTAATTTTTTAAGGGGTCTAAGGAGTCTTAAAAATGTGCAAAGAAGGAACTACAAAGTATAGTTTGATCTGTCATGTCATTTTTTAACTACTCAATATAAAAGTATAATTTTTTTATATGTAATTCTACAAGATTTATTTATTATAAAACAAATTTTAAAATTTATGAAACTTTAGCCAAAACTAAAATAATTGATATTAAACATGAAGCTATTTGAACACATTGTGATTAGGCTTGCGCGGCAAATTTTGAGGTCAAAATTGAAAAAATGACCAAGAAAATGACTTTATGTTGTACAAATATGTACAAACTAGGACTTATACCTAAATTCTCAGCTCAATTTTAATTAGAAATTATTGAAAAATAAATTTAAAATCAAAATTTAAAAATTTTTATTAATTTTTTTAGAAAAAAAGTTCTTAAAATAATTTCTTTATAAAATTGAGCTGAGAATTTAGGTATAAGTCCTAGTTTGTACATATTTGTACAATATAAAGTCATTTTCTTGGTCATTTTTTCAATTTTGACCTCAAAATTTGCCGCGCAAGCCTAATCACAATGTGTTCAAATAGCTTCATGTTTAATATCAATTATTTTAGTTTTGGCTAAAGTTTCATAAATTTTAAAATTTGTTTTATAATAAATAAATCTTGTAGAATTACATATAAAAAAATTATACTTTTATATTGAGTAGTTAAAAAATGACATGACAGATCAAACTATACTTTGTAGTTCCTTCTTTGCACATTTTTAAGACTCCTTAGACCCCTTAAATACATTCAAGGTTTTGCAGTTGATATTTTTGTCATTTACGTAATCTATTTGTCATCTACAGTTTCGAATCAACCATAAACATGGCCAAGTTGATGCAGGTATACTGGAAAAAGTATAAAATATTTCACTCCAAATCGAGCTCCGAATCCGAAAACTGTGAATACACCCATTTTTCTCCACAAAACTCCGTTCCCCTAAACATGAGACTGGTTTTTACAACAATAGAACGTTAGGGATCGCACGCAATCTTAACAAAGAGCTGTGACGTCATGCATTCCTTCTCTTTATTGACGAGTACACCACCGTTCTTATGTTATCTCAACATTACTTTGATATCTACCACTAAATGTTGAGTCAGGGCCTAGTAATTGTAAGGTCAGGCATCAAAGTATATATATTTTTGACCTTGGTAAGGATCATTGTATTTCTTTGATTATAAACTATTTTTTAATATATAAAGCATAAATTTTCAAACTTTTTATTTTATCGCTTTTGATTAATCTAGACATTTAGTGGACACTAAGCTCCAATTTTGAATTTTGGCCTTAAAGTTATGCCTGAAAATTCAATGTTATTCTAATGTCAATATAGCGATTGTGGAACAATAACGTAGTGACCCTATGATCAAGTAAAGCTAGCGAGTATGATTTTATTCAATTTCGCAGTTCTGGAAAAACCTTTGGAATAAATAAAATGTGTTATATAAATTCATTTTAAGCTAGTTCTCTACATTTTACTTTATTTTAATGCTATCAAATTAATGTCAGATAAACAAATGTAACCATTGAATATGGAAAGAAAAAATTAAACATGCGGGACATCAATATAACTTTTTTTAATGAACTAGTGTAAAGTTAAACTCTTGAGCAATGGCATCTTTATTAGAAAACATTGCCGCTTCATCTATGAATTAATAATTAATAAGACATAAATACTAAACAAAAACTTTAAACATTAGGTCACTTAAAAGTACGATCAAATAAAACATGCGTAATTCCCTTTCTGTAGCCTCCTTTTAACACTGTTTTATATTGAACTACCGAAACTAAATATATTTTCCATTTTCATTAACATAATTAAAAACCATATTTTTTGGTACTTACAAAATTATTTTTAATTCTATTCAAGTTAGACTACCGGAGCTTTCTCATGTGTCCCCATCCACCATCTTATCGGTTAGAATACTCTATACTTTTTTTATTGCTTACATTATCAACTCATTTACTTCTAGCGGCACACTTAAAAAATGCAGCAGCGGCAACGAATGAATTAAACTCTTTAGAAACTAATTCTAGCGAAAGCCCGGGCCATAAATGCAATTCCGGAGATTAAACTCCCCAGATCTTTTCGAGATGCTGAGAAGAATTTCAAATTAAAGCTCTCATAAGACTTAGTTAACCATGAATTTTCACTCTCATAATGATGCCTCATTTGGAATTCTCGTAATAGCGAATTCGCGTACAATGCTGCTATAAAATGGCAAGTGAAACTTGGAATTCCGGAAGCGCTTATAACTACATCAGAACCTCAGGATCTGTCTCTAATCATTTCTATTCGGGCCTGCTTTTGTATGCATTACTTTTAATTTTATGGCACAATTCACGACAGCCTGCGTGCTACGGGGCTGTTAAGTAGTGTGAATTGCGAATATGTGCGCACAAAAGTATAATTAATTTTAATTAAAAAAAAGTAGTGGCTCCAAGTGTGTTTAGAAATAATTGCATTTTATGTATTTACTAAACTTATTAACTTTTAAAAATGTTTTGTTTTTATTTGAACTTAAATACAATTATTTGAATAAAATACAGATATCGTTTAAAATGGAAAACCTTGAAGTAATGTTTTGTGATTCATTGAAATAGAAGTGTAGAATTCATCTTTTTAATTAAAAATAAACCAAGTTAACTTCTTTTTATCTAATATATGGGCGCGTTAAATTTAAATTAAAATAGTCCTTTATTAAAAAAAATTACATTAGATTTGTGACCCTTAATGATGAAATATTGACCCCTTAAATATATTACTTAGTAATACAGTTAATGACTTTTTTTATACGTTATGATTCCTTTAATTTTTTTCATTATATTTGTATGATGCAATATCGTTTTGTTGGAACAAAATAGGTTACTTTTATTAATTTATTCAACGAACAGATTTAAAAAAAGAACGAAAGTAATTTTAAACTGTGGTAGACCACTATATCACTCCTTAATTTTTTGTCTGAAATTTTAAATTTCCGAAATTTTTGATATCCTATCGACTTTTATCAATACTTTCTATGCGCTTTGTGTTAACACTGATTTAATCAGACAAACCGTCTTGAATAGTTCCGAATATTATTCTATAGTTGGAGAAATCTTACAATCGTACTCAATTATTTAATAAGGTATGGACACTCTTTTCACGCAGGAAACCATACAAGTTCTTTTCAAGAAAATGATTGGTGAATATCTATAAGTGAAAGGAAATTGTGGAAATAACAAATGGATATGAGTTTGAAATGTGTGTTCGTAATTTATAACTTTTGAATCGAAGTAAACAAGAATCTTAGAAAAAAATTCGCTTCCAAAATCAGTTTTACCAGTCGGATGCCAAAATTCTTTTTATGTTAGAAAGGTATGACCTCAGAGACCTATCTTTCATACTTTTTGTCCGTCTGTTCGTACGTCAGGAAGGACATCTGTCTACTGACGGAAGGCAAATTTCCAATTGAATTAGCATTAAAATTTAAATTTAGGTCATTTGAGTCGCAACTGCCACGCCGTCAATTGCATGAGAAACTTTTATTTAAAAATATTTTTTTTTACATTTCTTATTTATAGTGCAGTTTGGAGTAGTTTCGTGTTTCATTATTAGTAAATATTTATTCTTCGAACTGGAAATAAATTAAGCAGATGATTAATAATTTAATTTGCGAAAGAATATTAATGAAAATAGTTAATTTTTGCTTTAAATTGATTAAAATTCAACTGGATGCTGTGTTTACCGATTTTAGTAATGTATTCTGGAAGACTGTTACTGATACAAACCTACCTCTTTTCCTATAAGAATCTCGTAAGTAACAGTAAAATAAGCTATTTTATAGTTCCTTTAGAACCTTGTTTAATTGTTTTTTTTCTTTTACTTTCCCCAAGAGACAAATTAGATGAAGATTATTTTAAAAATTCCTTTGCAATTAAAGAATGATTCTAGGAAGTGTGGCTTTATGAAACGCAGTTTTCGTGGGAAAATATTTGTAAATTCAATTATTTTTGATGCGGCATGTGTATATTCAAGACAAATTGCAATAAAATTGGTCTATCAAAACACAAGGTAAATCAAAGAAATGTGAATATTTCGATCTGTCACACATTAAAAATTTCAAAGAAAACATTGTTAGTAGGGTAATTGTCTAAAAAATAGTTAAGTACACTATAATATATAAAATTTATAATTTTTTCTGGAGTTACAAAATACTCCATAAACTAAATTAAAATTATCAAAACTAAGTTCTTTAACCAATAATAATTATTTGCCAAAAACATCGATTGAAATTAAGACTTTGAATAAATTTTGTCGTTTTAATCTGTTTTTATTTTATGCCAACAATTTTTCATGTTTGTAGAAACTGTTTTTTACTAGTATTTATAAAGATTGAGTTGATTATGATTTTTATTATAAAGGAGTCTAATTCAACGTGTACCCACTTCCAAAATGATTGCTGAAAGCAACTTTCAACTAATTTATTTTAAATTATATAACTCTTTAAATTAATAGAAATTGGTACCAATTTCTCAAAAAATATTCTCTAATTCAATCCTTGAAACGTCTACGAAAATTAAGATATGGGAAAGATAAACGCCAAGATCTTATGTTAAACAAAGTCTCGATTATAGTTATGTTGTGACTTTTATTTGGTTCTTTCATTTCTAACTTGAAAAACATTTATAGAGAGTAATAATAATATTTTCGCAAATACTGACATTTTTTTTTCAGACATTAAATTCTAAAATGGCTGCGAAACAGTCGAAATCAATAAAAGCTTTTCACTTGCATTAGATGTTTATTTAGAGAGAAAAAAAACTTGTCCAAAATGTTTCCTAGTTTCTTCTATTAGTATTATAGAAATTTTCATTTATTATATAGAAATCATTTTGAAACTATTTTTAATTTAATTCTTTGTCGAAGTGGAATTGCAGATGAAAACTGAGCCGAAATTTAGTGGGGGAAAGAAGGGTGTGCTTCAACAAACAATTATTTATGCCGTGGACTTATTAAAATTTTTTTAGAAGAATTTGTACTCTAAACAAATCCAAAATGTTTCTACTTATTTTTAGCTTATTTCTTAATTACACATTTCAAGTATCTTCTTGCGTATAAACAATTTAACTAACAAACCAGTTTCGTTAATTACAGCCCATTCGAATTTCCAAAACAGTGTCATTGCTCATAAATCATCTAAAGATGAAATAATATTCCATCGCCTCATTCGGGCGACAAATCATTATCCGAGCATTAAAAGGCCTTCGCCATTTGGCGACCATTAAGTTTCCAGTTTATATCACTTACTGGCGGCAGAGTGGTTGAGCGTGGCAACCCTGTGCCCAGCCGCCGTTCTAGCGGATTTCAAAACAAGCGACGCCTCGGTTCCAATAGAAGTTAGACTTCGCTGGCCGATAGAGCTTTGTATCGGCGGGGCTCTCAGTTTTGTGACATTGTTTGCTGTTTTTGCCGAATAGCTGCGCTTTTTGATAGATTCCGTCACATGCAAGATACAGTGGACACTTCGGAAAAATGCCGTTTTTCAATATTTATCGGTGATTTTCTTGTGATTTCCGCTCTGGACCTTTGTTTCGGAGGCCGCGGGAAGTTCGGACAAGTTTTCCGAGTGAATGTTTAGAAAACTGTTATTAAGAACCCATAACTCTTGAGGAAATTATCCGTTTGGGATATTTCCAGTGACAGCCGTTTGCTTTTGTGTCAGCTGAAAGTTTTCGCATGTGATCGTGGGAATATTTTTAGTTATTCGTTGAAAGAATAAATTCTCTTGTCGGGAGCGCTAACGCGTGGTTTTTTGAAACTTTTGTGAACTGTGAAGCGGGATTTTTAACTTTGGTGGTGTTTAGTGCTTAAAGAAAGTGTGGAAAAATCGACTTGGTGGTTACCAGATAGTGAAAATTGTGTAAAAGTGTGAAAAATTATTTTTTGGATAAAAAAAATAATTGTTACTGGATTATAAATGTATCAGCAACACGCCTAGCAGTAGTGCAAAGCAGGTATGTCATTTTCTTATTTTTCTGTATAACTAATTTTTATGTATCTAATTTTGTATGCAAGATTTAAGCCATCACATGGGTTAGTTTAATTTGCATTTGGAATATCATCGCAAATAATAAGTACGCTTAGATGTTTTCAGTAGAAAACATCCACATGTAACTTGCAAACGAACTGACTTTCTCCTTAGAACTGTCCAACAAATGAAACATCAAAGTATACTTTTTTTTACTTAACTCTTATCCTTCAAAACTAATTATTTTTAACTGAAAACTAATATGTGCCAAAATAATGTGTTCCTTTTTATAACTTAAAAGAAACTATCATTCAAATATAAATGTAACTAAAAACTATCACTCTAACTCTCTACAAACATTAAAACAAATTTTTCTTTTCAAAACAAAATTATACAGCCAAATAAATTTTTCTTTTTAAAACAAAATTATACAACCAAACAAATGTTTCTTTTCAAAACAATCATTCGGCGAAACAAATTTCTTTTCAAAACAAAATTATACACCCAAACAAATTTTTCTTTTCAAAACAATCATTCGGCAAAACAAATTTCTTTTCAAAACAAAATTATACACCCAAACAAATTTTTCTTTTCAAAGCAATCATTCGGCAAAACAAATTTTCTTTTCAAAACAATCATTCGGCAAAACAAATTTCTTTTCAAAACAAAATTGTATAACCAAATTTTTCTTTTCAAAACAATCATTCGGCAAAACAAATTTTTCTTTTCAAAATAATCTTTCAGCAAAACAAACTTTTCTTTCGAAAACAATCATGCATCAAAATAAAGTTTTCTTCTAAAAGCAATCATACATCCAAACAAACTTTTTACTTTTCTTTTTTAAATCTATTATACATGGCACCATATTTTATTTATATATAAAATTAAAATTTAATTTATTGAATATATTCAATCAAATTTTAAAAATTTAACCAGCGCCTTTATTATAATATTCTTTAGAATTATTTATCTGAACAACATACTCACTAAATACTTACAAAGGTTTCCTGTGTGTTCTTTGTTAATATTTTAACGAGTTCTGTCAACTGTTTTCAGTAGCATTTGCCAGCGGGTTAAATGCAAACAATGAAGGATAGAAGTTTCTCGGTGATTTTTTTCGTTGAGCTGGAAGCTAGACATTTTTTTTTTGTTCTTGCGTAAAGAGAATTTTTAATTAAATCTTCAATTACTATTCAATAATTTTTCTCTTATAGTCTAACTGGTATTAGCATATCATTTAATTAATTACGATGTTATTTTAACAGTGGTAACTAGTTTAATCATTTGTCTTTTAATAATAAATTTGGAAACTAAGAGCTTTTGAAAATTGTTGCTTGCATAATTGGCTTGTTTCAAGTGACGTATTTGCTTTCCTTCGATCGGCCCTCCGATTGGTACTTTGTTCCCACGTGACATAGATTCACCCATCGAGCCTCGAGGGAAAAAAATACTTTCATTCAGAAAATATGTTGCCACTAAAGACCCGAGACATTCCATGATGCCAACTTATTACATTGTCCAATAATATTATACTAAACTAGGGGGCTACGCCCCCTGCTCGCTATCGCTCGCCAACCCCCGGGAATTGCTACGCAATTCCCATTGGCCGCTTCGCGACCGGCTCGCTGCGCTCGCTCGCTGGTGAACATAAATAAGATTATGTGCTAGCATTAAAAAACAAATATGAAGTGATACATAATAAATGCACAGGAAGAGTTGAAAAAAAAGTTACTAAACATATCTTTTAATATTGTGACATTGATTAGGGGTTGCAGGCTCTCCGAGAGAAACACATTTGAAAACAGTTGAACTGTTTTCAATCGTTTTAATATTTTTTTTAGCATGTAGTACAAACATTGAAGTGAATGACATTGATCAAACTTTTCTTGATAGAGCAATACAAAACTGGTTTTGGACAGTATAAGAATATTTCCAGTTTCTGGGATAATATAAAAAATAGTAAGACATTAAGTTGACCATAGCCTGCTTTATTTCCTGCACTTGCATAAAGTGGCCAGGCTATTTGATATATCTGGCCATGTGAAACAGTAAGGTCCCACACCAGGAAGAGGCTTCACTTTTGCTCTGTTTCGTTCTCCATTCCAAAATAGTGCTCCACAAAACTCACAAACTTCCCTCAGTTCTCCACAATCATGTTCTGGAATTGAAGAATCTCGAACGCAAATGCGTTTTGATAATCGTTGGCGATCAGATTCATTTAGTTTAGATCTTCGTATAGATGCTTCAACTGCAGTTTCATTTTGTCTCTCTAACCTTGGGCAAGCATTTCGTATTCACCTTTACTGTACGGTAACTATTGGCGCGATTTTCCGATTTAGCGATAAATAGTTTTTTGTGGCAACCTGTCTGACCTGACCGAAACGCATAATGGCTAGATAGGGTTGCCGGAAAACGTCATCGTTGTGAAGAGAGCATGAAGTCAAAAGTCGCCAGAATACGGACTTTTGGCGCGATTTCGGAAAGTTCGCCAATAGTTACCGTACAGTAAATTTCTACCGCATTTCGTAAATATTGAACTGCCCTATCTTAATTCATTATTACTATTAAAGTAAATTCGATACCAAGTGCCAAAATTCAATATCGAAACCATGTGTCAACACAAAGATCTCAAATAAAAACAAACAAATCAAATGAAAATATAGTGTTGCCAAACGTGATTGAATATGTACAATCTGCAATATTTCTGTTAAAATGTCTTCAGAAAACTATTTTTATTTCGAAATGAAAGACCGAAAAGTTCATAAAATACAAAAATGTTATTTTGTACCATTAGTTCGTTAATATTTGATGTTGTATTCCACTTTCTAGTTTAGTCACCCACTTTCTAAATGATATGGAAGCAGAGGGCAAGCCTCAACCCAAGTCAATCAACCAATCAATCGATGATTTGGAAATCGTAATTCTGCTTTTCTAGCTATATTTCTCATGGAAATATTTTAAGAAATCGGTTTTTTTAAATAAAAATAGATGTTATATGCAAAAATATAAGTCAGTAATCCATTAAATTCGTATTTTGAATGCTGATAATTTTGGTTAAGCCTAACTTGGCTGCCATGCTGACAGAGCCGTTGCCATTCCGACCATAGAAATTTCCCTTTTTTTCTGACCACGTAAGAAGAATATATATATAGATGTCATTAGTCAGTTCGTATAATTAGTAAGTAGGTGGAATTTATTTAAATCAAATCAATATTGCATTTAATCTATTTCTGTTAATTTAATAAGAATAAGTTGTTTCATTTATGTGTGTATATTAGACTATTCCTTACACATAAAAATAATACACACAAATTTAGTCAACAAACATTTAGTCACACAATTGTTTTCAGATTGAGGAACGTGTCTTTCAAAACACATTTTATCTAAAATATCTTTGTTTACAGACCGTTTTCTCTGATGAATAAAGGGTAATAAGCAAACCAATTGAGAAGGGGTTTTTATTTTACTTTTTTCCCTTTAATTTTGCCACTAAATGGAAGCTATAGCACCCAATTTATCATTAAATCTAAATGAATTATTCTTCAAATAATCCATGCTTTTTTTATTATTTAATGTTCTTGAGCACATGTGGGAGAAATGCGTTCGGCAGTTAGTTAACGTGTGGATTTCAGATTAAGAAAAACTATGATAAAATTAGGATCTTATTTCTTACATTATAAGTATTTACGTAAAGAGCCATGTGTGCAAACTCTTATTGTTCTTAATTTTTCCTCCCCCTGTTTTGGCGCCAACATAAAAAGCTCGCCAACTCTGTTTTTGTAGGCGCCTATCAATTGCGGAAATTCGGCTCCTAGTGGGCCATGGATTGTTACGGCTTCTTGGGGGATAAAACCTATTGATTATTCAATAAATAAGTTGTTCCTTCGGTGAAATTACCATCTTCGGAAGCGTCTTTGGAAGATGCGAAATCGAAAAGTGAAAAGTCGTCAACTGTCAACGAAGAAAACGTTCTGAAATTATTCGTTTCGTATGCGTGGAATAAATGTAATAATAAATCGTATGGGTGTTGTCTTGTAGTTTTGTTGCTATTTGACTTTTAAATGGTGGTTAACTTAACGACTTAACCTATCATTTGAACATATAACGGAAATTTTAATGCATTTTTCGACTACTTTTCTAATTTTTGAAAAAAAGTAGGGATTGATATGCTGAAGATCCCCCATCAGGTACTTATTCCGAAATCGAAAGGATGCAAAAATTAATCTCTTATGGGAAAAAAATATTTAAAATAATAAAATACCTTAAAATTTAAATTGTTCTTTAAAGAAATCATGAAATATTTGAATGAAAAATATTTTATTAAAAAAAAAACAATTAATTTTTTTATGAAAATAATTCAAAAAATTTACTTTCAAAATACTTCACGGACTGTTTTATAAAAAATATACTTTCACGAGCATTAGTAAACAGGGGAATAAGGCTTTGGTGGGAGTTGTCTCTAGTGCGGCATTAATCCAAACTATCATATTATAAGGAGTACTAAGTAAGAGTTACTTAAAAAATCCTAAAAGATATTAGTATTTTTTCTTCAGACAAGCAAAGGGGAAATGAGACTTGAAGTCGGTTGTCCTAACTGAATGCTTCTATTTGTTAATTCAATGGAGCGGGGAATAAACAAGTTTAATTTACGCCGTCCACATTAAATATTTTTACTACCGGTAAATGTATATGATAAACGTAGATATAACTAAATTTTAAAAAGTAGTTTGAATATTTCTTTTCGATTCCAATATTTAACTATGCAATAAATTATCCCATTGTGTTTCATTGAATTATAGAGTCTTTAGAGACATTTAAGCCTGATACATTTTATTATAAAAAATACGTTAGTAAAAATAGATAATACTACGGCTAGAGAAATTAAGTTTCGGCAATTATTTTCCCCCATTGGTTTCAAATACAGAGAGAAGCCCTTCGTTTAAAACATTCTGTCTTCTGATCTCATTCCCCCTTGCAAAATATTAAACTCGTTAGCTGTAATGAAACTGCTTATTCTGTTAAGTAAAACGATTATTATTTTTAATCTGTTTAATAACTAATACGTGTGGATTGTAAGAAAAATTAAACTTAGAAAGTAACGAGTCAACTTAGGATGAATTGATGCATTAAGTTCCTTAGAACCTTCAAAATCTTAATTTAGTTAAACAATCTATCTATTTTATTAGGTTTATTGACTACATAAATTAAAATAGACAGGTAACATATTAAACGATTAGAAAATCCTTGGATTTTTTTTAAACATTGTTAAAAAGGCGTTACAAAATGTCATTTTTATTGATATATGCTTTTCTTTAATTCACTTAGTTACCTTATAGAGTTAATAAAAAATTATTCATGTGGCTTGCATTAAAAAGTAATTCGAAAATTCTTTTTATTTAAAATATTCCATGATTACGATCCTGTATAGGTGATGTGCATCTGATGTATATCTTGATATAGATTTGATATAGTAAAAATATAATGAAGTAAAATTAATGCAAAAGACACATAGGCTACTTGATTTTTGTAAAGTTATTCGATTAAACAACTAATTATATCAAAAAATATAATGAAGAATATATTTATGTCCAATATAATTATCGTATATAATTCTCTTATTTAAAAAAAACTCATCGCTTTCTGTTCTTAATTAAAAGCTCCTTATCTTTTTTTTTAAGTACTCAACCAGTCGAAAAGTTTAGATGCAGATTATACGAGATTGATTGTTTTTCTTAACAATCACTAAGATTTTGATTTTAACATTTGGTTTTGTGTGGATAAAATCAATTATAGACTAGTGTTTTTTATTTTTGATGCATCACTCGTCGCACAGTCGCTCTAATTAGTTTTCCCCGCAAAAACATAATCTTTTAACTTTTACGGAGCAAATAAATTAAATTTCACCGGGGAAGATATATGTTTGCTTTTTAATGAAATATTCACAAAAGGAACTAATTAGTTAGGTTGAACAGTTAAAAAAGCTTTCAAGCGGTTTTTGAGGTATGTCTTACTTTTTTGTCCTGTTTTGCACTGATTTATATAGTGAGTAACAGTTTAATATTTTTTTAATAATTAGCTTGATTTTAAAAATGTTTAATAATTAACTTGATATTTAATGATTTTTTAATAATTTCACTGTTACTTATCAGAACCGGTATTAAAATTGGTATTGATATTGTTAAAATATTGGTGTTAATTTGATCTGATCTGAGTAAGTATTTGAATTTATATTAACTATTACACATACCTATGGAAACATATATAATATTAGTATATATAAATTAAGAAATTCTTTAGTCTTTTATTTGCTATTTGGGAAAACTGTTTACTCGTTTTGATTGTAGACATAATGTTCAAATTTACGGTTTCATGATCGGTGTTAATAAGGGGTTTATTTATGTAGGAAACACGTGAACGACGTGACTAACTTCTAGGATTGACGGGAAAAGGAAAGTGATCAAATTCTTTAATGAAACTATGCGACTTTATGTTCTTACTATAAGCTGTTATAGTAAGAAGAATAGCTTAATCGATGAGATTGCATACATCATAATAATAACGTTAACTATTAGAGAGATTTCCCTGTTTTCTAAACGCTGTAATACGTTTTAGCGCATCAATGATATCTATTATAAATGTTCACATTCTGATTGCAAACTTATATTACAATGAATGATGCATCTCTACTTTTCCAAAACAGTCCTGTTAGTGATCCACCAGATCCCGAAATTTTCTAAACCGGCTTTGATATTTGAAGAAATGCTTCTTGTTCCCCCATAAAGTGTCTGATTTTCTAGGAAGTTCGCCGTGTCGCGATTGTAGTAACAATGGCCAGCTCATCACAACCACTCTGGTCATAAAACTTGAAGGTCAACTTCTCCAATCGATGCAGTATTAAAAAAATAATAAAATGCCACGACTTGTCCCTTCGTTCTCCCAATGACTTATTCAACATCCGACAATTGGGCATCGAGCAATATGCCCCTCCCAGTATTTCTGCCAAGCCAATTCTCTGTTTAAATACTGTAATTTTTCTCTTTTGGATTCAGAATGGATTCTGATTGTGGCAATAAGGTATTGCGGTTTTGGCACTATTTGATCGATGCCTACTCTTGATCAATGTCAAGGAACTCTAGTTTATTATAATGTAAGGTTTCGTCTTTCCTTGGATCTAATTTTCAAGGGGGGATAATGATGGTGCAGTGGCTAAAAAGTAATTCTGGGATATTATTGTTATCGAAACTTTCTTTTCTTGACAAAACGGAGCTAAGTTATGTAATGGACTGCATCAAACAGATTCCACGTTTTGTACGGTTGATAATTTTTTTTCGTAATTCAGTACATTCATCATTTGTTACAAAAGTAATCGCCGTTCTCTATCCATACAGTTTTCTTGCCAAAGGTATTATTTCTTGACGTAAGTCTGTCAAGATTTTGTATTTTAATTCCTCATACTTGAGGCGTATTTCAAATGCAAACCATTTAGCTTCGTAACGTTAAGACGAGGGCTTGTTATTTGAATTCCCGCATTCACTTCGACGCTCCCACCTGTTTTTCTTACAATCGCTAAATCGGGCTTGTGTAAATATAGTTATTACTAAAGAATTTTTAATGAAGCTTCCTCTGATTATTTTAACGCAACTACATGTGATACATTTCACTGGAAACTACTTATTAAATTTTATGATATTCAGGTCTGGACTACGAGCTGGTCAGTCTATGACTTGATAACTATTGCTCAAAAACCATTTTTCAATAGTATTAAGTATGCCCGGATTCATTATCCTGATGAAGCATAAATAATTTACCTCTAATATCTTCTGTATGTGAAATGGTAGGGATTCTTCAAGTAACTCTTGGTATCCTATAAAGTGCATTCAGGCCTATTGAAACGCCATGTCTGTTTTTCCACGTCATTTAAATCGGGACGCACACCATAAAAGATCAAACCCCAGCTTTGCCTTTTAAGGTTTTTTTCCTCTTTTCGTAAATCATACCAGCAATACTGCCTGTCTGAAACATCAAGATTAAATTTCTTTTCATTGCTAAATATAACACGACGCCAAACGGCTTTCCATGACATGACTTCTCTTTAGAATGTCGGCCGTTTCATTTTGTGGCTTGCAGTCAATTTTTGGCTCCGATTACTATTTGCTATCTTTCACAATTCTACAAGTGTGTGCTGCTATGATTTGAACCTTTTGATATCAGACGGTTCTGTTGCCAGATCAAAGTAAAACAAACTTATAAATATATATTTGGATTTTAATTAATGAAAAGAACAGTTTTCGTGCCGAGGTGAACCTTTAGATGATCATTCTGGAGACTTTTTCCTTTTGTATGCACTTACAAAATGCAAAAACTTATTAAAAGATTCTGCAATGTTGAAAACAAGTTTTTCGGTTTCTATACCGGAAATATGCATTTGCACCTCCTTGAGCAGGGAAAACGCGTGATTGCGTCCCATGCTGCCTCCGCACTTTAAATTCTTATCGAAAACATGGAATTTCAGACTTATACACCTCCAGTAGGTGTGTAACGTCATAAAAACATGTAGTTTCCACAAAATTGCAAATAGCCCTCGTGTAGCTCTAGTGCGGCGATAATTCAAAACCTAACGTAACAAAATTTAATTTATACATAAACTGCGTTTAAGAAAATTCGAACCTATCATGTTTTAAAAAACTATGTTCTTAAAAATAATTGAATTTTTTAAAAATAGTCTTATTAAGAAAAAATAATTCTTATTAAACAATGCCAAAAGTAAAGGGACCTATCATTTTGAAACGCACTGTATATTAGAATTTATGTTACTCGAGATTTGTTACAAGTTTCATTTTTTTAGATAATAATTAAAATTCAAGGAAATGTGAAGAACAATTTGTTTTAAGTAATATAAATTTAAGTAGTTTAAAAATGTTTAGAGTTTCCATCAGTGATATCAAACAGTCATAAAAAAATAAAGTTCCATGCGAGAAATACATTTATTATAACCTCCGGAATTTTCTGTGAAATATTAAATTTAAAATGTATAGGAACACAATTGCATGCAATTTGATCAGAATATATGCATCGAATCTTGCTTTAAATTGAAAGGAATACCTTAAGAAACATACTTTATAATATTTTTTTATTTAACCTATAGCATAGCGCATAGTTAAAATGCTAAGTCTACATTAAAAGAAAACCTGTACAGCTTTTGCAATTTTGATCACATTTAGCTTCTCTAAATCTATACCTATTCATTGTATTTTTCATGTAAAAAAATCAATCAAATCGTTATTTTGTGTAATTCTTTTTATTAGTTATTGATCACATTCAGTGAGTCACGTTATTCCACTTGACTTAGACCGGTGTACCTTCATTCAACATTTTAATAAATTTTTACCTACCAAAATAATCGTGCAACTTTCAACTACGCTCACGTATTAAATTACCATTAGTTTCAAAACCTCTCACTACATGATAGGAGAAAATTACCATTATTGAGAAGTGATACGTTATGAAATTAATTCTGCTCGGCTGTAGTGTATAATTAGAATATCAGAAAATTGTAGAAGTGTCAGAGGATCTTCATCAAATAGATTTGGGTTCGTCAAATGAAGACAATGAAAGTCGTGCCTAATCTCGTCAGGTTGTATGCTCAGGCGTTTTTTCTGAGACTGATGTATATCTGAAATAAGCGATTAAAACCGACTTTGACATCTTAACTTTAAAAGAACTTCAAGTAATACTATTGTGTTTCGATAGCGTTGTGGTCTAAATAATAATTTTTAAATAACGCGCTGCAAATATCTGTATTGAGTGCTTGCAAAGGTAAAGTGGGGGCTAATGGGACAAGAGGCCAAAAGTTGCGAAAAATCCATTTTCCCCCAAATGTTTCTACGCTACAGCATTTTTGACTGTAAGACTTCATTTTTTTTAGCTCCAAAGACCAGTCATTAAAAGCATGTGTTGAAGTTTAAAGAAGCATCGTTGTTTTTGAGAATCCACAGAAAGTTAAAATTTTATCCTTTATTATTAAATAAAACTTTGAATGAATTAAATTATAGGGTAATTAGATGCAAAATTATTCTTTCTGTAGTGTAGGTCACGTTTTTAAAGTGATTATTAGTACAGTACAACTTTTAACAGTAAATGAAAAAAAAATGTAACAGTAAATGAAAAAAAATACATGTGATTCTGTGCTGGATCATTTATAAATAATACTGTGGTGGTGTGATGGGGACACGAATAAACTTAGATTTGTGTACTTTTCTTGAAGAATCTATGCATCTCTGGTGTCGTATTTAGTCAAGTTGTCAAAAAAATTTGCTTTTAATTTTAAACTTTTTTCGTCGCATAATAAGTGAAAGTTCAAGTAACTTTATTGATGATATATTTTGCCACCTGCAAAGTCATTTTACATCTGAAAGGAGTTTAGTGCCTAATAACCTAAAGATAAAAGATTTAGTGTTAGTAAAATGTGCTGGAAAGCATATTACGTACATTCATATTACGTTGGATTGATTTCTGAAATCAAAAAACGATACTCTGGAATCTGGAAACGATGAACTTTCAGGTAAGCTATTTGAAGTGAAAAAGAAGTCCTCTTTTTCAGAGTACCTGAATTTTTAAAAGGCAAGTTTTGGTTAAATTTAGAAAACCATCTCCAGTGATTGAGCAAAAAAATATGCGAGAATCTTCGATTTTGCGTTTTAACTTTGATATTCCGCCTTCCAAAATGGAAAAAAAATAATTGACTTAAAAATATAAAATTTCGTTCTGTTTTGCACATACATGTAAATACTATTTCCTTTCAACTTCTATTTTCAGATCCTTTCCGGATTCCTTTTCGTTTTAATATCCATTTAATTGTGCAATATTTATTTCATTTGATGAGTAGCAATTTATCAACTAATACGTGTATATAAACCACACATTATTCAATATTGCATAATTATATTTTAACCGTTCCTTCGCTTTTAATGTTATGTTAAAATCATCCCGTTGGAAAATTACGCGGTCAAAGCCTTAAATAGCATCCAGCAAGTGTTTATGGTCAGCTCCCCCCTCTTCCAAGTCCACCATTTTAGGGCGGTCCTCTACCTGGATGTATATTCCCAAGTTCAAGTTGTCCGAAACCTTAAATATGTTATGCTTCTTCCTTTGTCAACCTTTATTTCATTTCGAGTCATCAAAACCTAAAAATGTCTACCTGAGTCCCATGAACACATCTCCCAGCAGTATCTCCTATAATCTACAGATGTCTACCTCGATGAAGGTTGTGTGGCGCGAGTTGCTATGGGGGGCAGTGTAAAAGGACGTGCTTTCTAATAAATCTCTCCCATTCTGCACGGAGTCTGGTTTCTTGCATGAAAGAAGGGGGAGTCTTGTAAGGAATTTCATCCCCCAGCAGGTGCCAGCTGAGTCGTCTTTCACAAAGAATTTTCTTGAGGGGGAAAGGGGTGGGTGACTCACTTTTGTAGGTGCATACAAAGAAGTGGCATTTGCCGTTTCGTAGGTAGGATTGTTTCAAGGGCGATCGAGTTTGATGTACTCTGATTGTTGTCGAAGTGGCTTTCTACAAGGGTGGGTTTATTTCCGATCCTTCTCTTTTCTTTCTCTTTTTTTCCCCCCACAAGCATCTTTAATCAGGACTCGGGTTCCTACACTCCTCTACAATATGATTTAAGTGCAATTTAACAAAAATACACTTTTCATTCTGATAACATTTTCTCAAATAATATTCAAATATGTTTGACCTCAAATGAAATTAATGTTTTAAACATGTTTTCTGGATGGATTCACTAATAATTTATGGAACTCTTTACATACGCGGAAGGATCTTCTCCATACCATATTTCTATTAACCCAACTTATGTTGGCTAGGAGTGTATACCTCATGGAAACCCCGAAATAAATCTAAAAATTTTATTTTATTATCGCACATCAAAATTTTTGTTTGTTTGTTTTGCAAATGAGATAAGGCTACGAGTCAACCCAGAAAGCACCTTTAATTCGTTTTTGTCCAACTGTAAGAACATGGTTCGATGCAACTCGTTTTACAAACAAATAATTGAGTTGAAACATCATAGGTTAAAATATATTCTTTGTGTTTCCCAAAAATTGTGGGATATTTTTTTTTAAATAAGTCAAACATTTTGTAATGAAAGTACAGACGAAGAAAGAAAAAACGAACAATTTTGATTATGATTAACATGATTTTTTCTTTTTCTTATTGAAATGAATAAGTATTAGTTTAACATTTTTTAGTATTCTTCTGTTCATAATCAGCACAATTCCTCTGTTTACTAAAATTCTTTTGTTAAGGCTTTAAAATCGTCATTTGTAAATATTTTAATTTTTTATAAACGTATATGTAACAAAATTCTTGTTAAATATTTTTGAATTTTTCAAAATGTAATTTCAATAATTTCTTTTTTTTTCTAGTTTTCGTTTTCACAAATTATGAATAATTGCCTATTTATTATTATGTAAGTAAGTAGTGGTATTTAATAAATTTGCCTAGTATCTTATTCTTACACCAACTATCAGTTTATGGCTCTTTCTTTTCGAAACAAAATTTGGAATAGTTCCAACGACTTTCCCCATCAAAAGATCTTATTGATGATTTGTTAAATTAATGATTAGTATCTTTGTTAATTAGTTTCGGCTAAAGTGGTGTTTGTGAAAGTACGATATTTTTCTTGCTGCGATAATAGAATTGTAATTTCTTGCAGTGTAGTCATGGGCTTGCTTTTTTACTTTTTACTATCATTATTTACGTATGCAAATTTATTATGTACATTAACAAAAAAAAATTCTAATCCGTGTAGATTCAAAGAAATTCTTTTTTTGGAAGCTCTTTCAAACATAACTGTAACGACATTTTCAAAAGAAATAACGTTTTTTAAAAATTCAAACAAATTTGAAGTTGAAACTCAATTATATAAATGAATAAAAGTACTTTTCCAAGCACTCTTGTTACGATTTCGTTTTATCTTATTTTGTTCTATCTTTTCCTATAAAATGATATTTTATCTGTTTTAAAATTACATTTTCTTTAAGTCAAATCAATGGCGATGGGATAATCACTAACTTGTTGCTATCTTAACTTCAGAAATAATTGTTTCAGTTTAACTTTTTTCATTTATTTTTTTAAAGATTTTTTTTATCCGACAACTTTTGTCCTATGAAGGCTTACAATTCGCGAAGCTAATTCCAGCCATTAAATTTCATTGCTTTCAATATTGGGAATTTTAATTGTAAGAATATGTAATTTTTTACTACCAAAAATGCGAGTTTATTTTAATGTATATAAAACAACTCGTAAATATACTATTTTTTTTATTCATTCTTCCTTTCATATTTACCATACTTGGCAACTCCAGACTTCAAAATATATTAATCTTATTTTCTTAAGACATTTTAATTACATTTTACTTTTAGCCAAAATAAAAATGTAACTTTTTTTACTTCTGAGAAAAATATAGTTTTCTCGAAAACTTAACTTTATAACGATATAAATCGGTCAACTCTTATTAATTAAATGTAATGTTAGCGAAAATTTAAACTTCTCTCAATCATAAATGAAAAAATAATTATCTTGATGTTTTAAAGACAATTGAACTCGTATTTATTATTTTTCTAAAAATGTTTTATTTTTGTTGGAACTCATTAATTTCTTATTTTTTTAGATGAAATTTATTTTTTTCATTAGGAACTCCTCAATTGATATTTGAATTGCATTAACAAACTTCCTAATTGGTTTAGTTAGTTAATTACTTAAAAAATGTTTCTTTAATAAAGACCAGTTAGTCAGTAGCGTATCTGGAACTTTAACAGGGAAGGGGGGCTACCTCGATGGCTGAACCGGAAGGGGGGATCATATTTTTGGCTCATAATATTAAAACGTTATCTTTTATTGATTATGAGAATTAGTTTGTTATTTCAAGTACTTCAACTAGTTTTCAATAGTTATGTAAATTATTTGTAATTAAACAATGCAAATTAATTTTTGTTATTTAATGTAAATTAATTATTTATTAAATAAGGTTATTAATTTATTTAAAAAATCTTAAGTTTAACTTTTATATGGATAAAGTATATTTAATTAAATATATAGTTTTAACTGATGCTTTAAAAATTTTGGAAAAGCAGATTTAACTATCGGTCCGAAAAAAGAATTTTAAAAATAAAAATAATCAATTGTAGAAAAGCAACTGTTACACGTTATTCAAAAACGTAGTTCGCATTTATTATAATCTGCAAATAATTAAATATTTGTTTTTTTTCTGTGAATATGCATTTTAATTGTAGTTAGTCGCATCTTAAAACAAAAATAAATGATTAAACTTTCTCTATTGAATATATCAATTTTATAAAGTTATTAAAATATATACTTTTTTTACCAAATACAAATAATACTGTCTTATATTAATTATTTCTATCTATCTGGTTTGTGTATTAGTTTACTTTACTAATCTGCCTATGCAAGAGTTTACTCCAGGATTTTTAATTGATCATTAATGGATTTTTTTAAAAACTATTAGTTCTCAATTATTTAAAAATATATATAAGGCTAATTTCCCAATGATAAATTTAAATATAAGTAATTTTTAACAGTTACATAATTAGCTTTAATAAAATTAAATGGATACTTAGATAAAATTGTTAAAAAAATAGGGACTTGTCTAATGCTCATTTCTCGAAAATGACTTTGGGGCCATTATATCAATGTAATATTCAATAAAATCATCTGTTGTTTTTCACACTTCATTTTGATTTACTTGGATATGACTGAATTTTTCACTGTTTTTAGCGGATATATATTTTGCCAAGCTCTCTTTCCCCCACGTGAGATTGAACGATATTTCGGATCGACCCCTCCCCCCCCCCCTATCCAGAAAACCTCCCATAATTCATGTACGCTCCCTTTTTTTGTTACCTAAACAATGCTTGAAGTTCTTGACCCGACAAACACCTCGTTTAAGGTGCAAATTTGCAATCGTTGGTTGCTTGGTAAAACGTTAATAGTGGTTCCATGAAAAAAAAAGATATATTAGTAAAGACTATAACGATTGAATTGAAATTTTGGGCCCAAAATCGCATGTATGAATTTGCCGAAATGGTAACCAACCATCTTTCTCCGAAAATAAATTTATATTTGCAAATAGGTACTATAACGCGCTATGATTGGGTAGTTTCATGGGATACAAAAATATTGAGCCCACCACCTTGAATTGACACCAAGTTACGTGACCACAATTGTAAAAATGTTTGTTTCCCACTGCAAAAGCTAGAGATTTTTTTTTTTACGAGTAAGTTGTAATTTTATCGCATCCCGAAATTAAATTTTAACTGATAAATTAGAGATAAAACAGTCCTACCACCCAGGCTTGAACTGAACTCCTGTTTACCGCGTGGAACGCCCTTTGACACATACTTATACTGAAAATAACAGACTACCGAATTCCAACAGATCCGAATCAACCAAGGGTCTCCAGTTCCCCAGTCTGAACACTCTTTACGAATGAGCTGTTTTCAGCCCACGCACATTTAAAATAGTTTTACCGTTTCACTCTAGTAAGCATAAATAGTTAAAAAAAGAAAAAACATTTTACTTTCACCAGCAATTTTTTACTAACAAATACCTTTTAAAGAAAAACAATTATTTTTTATCTTTAAATGTTGGGATTCAACACTACAGAAACAACATATTAAAATTAAGCTCCCTATCTTGAATCTACGCAAAACACTCATCTCAAAGTATAACTAAATATACCACTCCTTGCCAACCATTTGGGTAAAATAGAAATATGCTATGAAAAGACTCTTCCGCTGATGTAAAGAGTTCCATAAATTATTTGTGAAATCACCCAGAAAACATGTTTGAAACATTAATTTCGTTTTAAGGTTAACAGATTTAAATTAAATTTTTTTAAGAAAATTTGGCAATTTTATCAGAATGAAAAGTGTCTTTTGGTAAATTTTTTATCAGATTATTTTGTATTAAAATTCCTTTCAAGAGTTTCCGCAACTAACGGACCAACCTCGCTTTTTCCCTCTGCCTTTTCACTCTTTGTTTTTACCCAAGTTAAGGTTGGAAAAGGGTGTAGGATCAGGCGCGTCATTGCG